>VICI01002827.1:0-15179 GCA_019593645.1 Akabosia matsudoensis
ACAAAAAGAAACACTTTTTATCCTGAGGAGGTCGTCTAGTATACGTTTCTATAATGACCGAGTAGTGTGCTGCAGCAATAAAAAGTCCCGTTGGAGCCCACCAGTCCAGTCTCCAAAATACATGAACATGCAGTCGACATCAATATTCCAACAGCTGGATATGAGATAAGGAACCATGAGGGTAAACTGCTGATCGTCTACGAAATTTGCTGTTTTAGTTCTCCTCCGCGACGTTCTCTTGCGAGAAAATCATATTGCCCGACAATACAGTTTTTACTATTCTGCACGCAACATTTTTTGGTAGATGCACAGTATGTCAGAAGACAAAACTTTTGATATCGGCCACGTCACGTCTACTTTCTGGGCATTGTTAACACCTCAATTACGTCGAAGAAACGTTAAAGACAGACAAGTACATGCTCAGCTCGCATTTCCATTATAACGGCGGCTTATTAAACCCCCAAAACATGAGTAAATTTACTAGAAACTGAAACTCAAGTTGGAGCCCCAACGCAGCACGCCAATTCTGTCTGCCCGACAGGATGGCCAATGAAACACAAACATAGCGAAAACAAAGATGATGTTATTTCTTTCGCATACTTTCACTTCTTTGGGAAACGGGCCTACGCATACCCATACCGTAACGTGTATGCGTATTGTGCATGCCACAAGTGAAAAGGGCGCGTCTCAATAAGGGGTAGTATTTAACCTCTGACCCATAAGCGTTAACAAAAAGATCACAAACATCAGTAACAATTTTCATTTAAAACTCGCGTTATCCTGTCTCATCGGTATCCTGAGTACGAACAAATCCATGAAGTCCTTGTATTTCATTATCCAAAATGTATATGATGCCCTGCAGGCACCTGTCCCTGGCCCTTCAAATGTCTATAGACAACTTGTCAAGTACTATACCCAGCATTCAACCACGAAAATAATTTTTATGCACATTTGAACTAATTTGTCAACACAAATTGTTTTGTAAGAGTAAGCCCTCGTACCAAGTAAAATCCTAAAAGAAGCGAACCTTGCCACGGTCGACCGTTGATATGTGATATTTCGTCACTATGCAATGCAAAGAGGCAAAGTTTTCCAAAGGCAGGTTATGATGCTAACCCGTACATGCTGCCACACTGTCGGGAGTTGATACGTGAAATATTGTACTAGACTAGACGATAAGAATATACTAAGATATCTTTCCACAATTTCTGTAGGGCTTTATGAAGTTCCGACAGCTACTTTATAAAATTGTCTTCGGTGCTTGTTTGTCTGTCTGCCGGTCTTCCTGGTATCGCGAAATCTCAGAACGTAACGAAATCTGGATTTGGTACACAGGATCTGGATCTCACAGACGTGAGATTTGGTACACAAATTTGTCTGCTCAATAACATTCCTGTTACCAAGTTTCAAAAGTGTCGGTCGCATCCTGTATGATTTATAGATCATGAATGTTGTGTTTACTGCATCATGAAGATTTTCTGTAGCATATACTGAAGGTGATGTTTTAGCGTATCTTGCAGGTAGTGTATCAGCGAATCTTGCAGATTTTGTTTTGGCGAATCTTGCAAATAGTCTACATAAAATCGCGTCATGAATATCTTGCAAACACCATTTCTACTTTTGACAATCATGGATGCGTGTTTTATTATCTGTCATTTTCTTCAGTATCAAGTTCGCAGACGCCAAAAAGCGCGAAAAGTTATCTAGTCGTAAATTGCGAACAAAGAAAAACTAAGAAAACTAATAATATTATGCTTATGATAGTTTCACATAGAATAAATGGTTATTGCGGTGTTATATGCATTCCCTTCTTCAAATACTCACGCACACGCATGACATTATGGATGATGCACGCTGTGCGAAGCATCATTTCAACGCATTGCGTAACTTTATAATAATATTATAGCTTATTGAGGTCACATCCTAGATATCCCAGCCTGTTATGGTGTGTTTGTGCTGTGTTGCCCAATTTCTTAATCAAGTTTTTGATTAAATGTGTTGCTTTATTACTAACAAATTGTCAGCCAAAAATTCCATCCTGAAAACGTGCAGGACATAAGTAGAACGATGTTTTTGCTTCGGTTAACAACATTTTTTTCCTGCTACTGAGATTCCTATGAGAACTTGACACATCAACCCGGCATGGTGGAAAGTAAGCATACAAGCATTCTGATACAAACACTATGAAAGTGAAAGGATTACTATTGTTAGCACAACTTCATGCTCTGGCTGCTGCCTAAAACGTCATCAAGGCGTGCAGACAAGAAATTAACTCAACAAAACTATTCGTTTTTTAAACGAAGCAAAAAAAGTTGCCAAGAAAGTATGACTGGAATTATCATAACAAAGATTGTTATGTAATAATCGGAACAACCCGACCCAGAATGGGGTATGCTTTGAATTGTTTTCAACGACGGGGAAAACTCTGTTGAAATAAATGTATTAAGTTGTAAGTGGAATCAGTAGTTTTTGGGTACTTCAGGTAAGACTGAATCTTTCAATTCATCCTCATGCTTTGACCACCAGGTACAACGGTGCCAGTTTCTGGTACCAGGGAGCGGTGTTTACCTAAATTTGGCTCAGTGAGAAACCGCGCTTTCCAGGAAACCACCCCGAAGATAATGATAATGAATATTGATTCGGAAAAAGGTTGCAAACTACTTCTTGACTATTATCTCAATTGTACAATCATAATTTATGGATGCGTAGCCCAAACTAAAGGATCCACTTGAACACAAGAGTCTACGTAAAAGACTAAAAGTTCTCTAATAGTAAGTATTTATGCCAGAGAGAGAGAAAGTGGAAGGCATCCGGCAACCAAAATTGATGACTAGTCGGTAGAGTGGATCTATCTCTTCTGCTCTCAGAGATAGTGCTCAATGTTCAACCCATCTATTATACATTATAATCTCTTCCGCCGACATTACATCAAAGAGAAAAAAGAGCTTAATCAAACCAGATTTCAGAATCATGACCTGGCGGGTTTACGCATTTCTCTTCTGAATTATAGAGTCGTGATAGAAATTAAATGTCCTGGAAAGCCTTTTTTCATGCATTGTGGGTCCGCGTAGAAGGAGGGTCCGTGAAGAAAATTTTTTTGGATCACAATAGCACCTTGAAGTAAATTTTGCGCTTTTGGTCAGGGTGGAGAAATGTGAATGAATTTTCTTGTTTGCGAACAGATTCCAGGAAAAACAAAAAAACTTTCATAAAGATTTTATTTTAGGCACATTTAGAAGACTGAAAAAACTACGTCTTTCCACGTGTGTTTGGACTGAAACAACCGTGTTCTCGCCAAAAATGTTTCTGTAATTACAGGTAACAACCTACTATGCTGAAACATTCAGTAGTTCATCAGTCTACAAGTGTAATCGTTATGCACATCGAAATCTGCTGCCTGGAGCTGAAGATAAGCCACGCACGTTTTCGTAGGAATTATTTTACACTTAACTCGGACACCGAGCTGGAGAAATTTCAAAGTTTACAAAGAGTTACTTGCCAAACCGTTGGTCATCACGCAACTAGCCTTCTGACGGACAGTACTGCTAGCATATAAGCATAACCCGAAGCAATGTGAAATTACTGCAAAATATTATTTGGAGATTAGTTTCGGTGGAAATAAAAAGCCATCTAAATCTTGGTTCATCCATCCCTTTTATTTCAACCGAAATTGGTTTCACTTTCACCATAGTAAACTGGGTGACTCTGTATCTAACGAAACTTTACTCTTACCAGCGATGACTTTAAATTTAAATGAACAATGGAGACAGTTTTACTATCATGTCCGATTTATGTTGGATATTTGTCTTACATCTTGTTGTAAGTTTAGGGTACTTAGAAACTGCAATTTTGTTATTGTTATGTAATTTTCGTGTCGAACCCTCGTCTTTAATGGAAAGTATAGAGCTTTGGTCTGGAAATAAATAATTTTAATACTTAAGTAAGTCAAACAAATCCTTGTTGCATTTTGCATTCTATAAAAAAATTGCACATGCATGAGATGGCTTGTTCTGTGGGTGGACTACTGGCATCACCATATTACCTACCCCATCATTTGTCTTGTGTAAAAAATTATTCACAAGAAAACAATGTATTTTTAAAGCTAACAGCTATTTTCAATTTGTTGTGGTCACATGGCCCCAAACAAACAGAGGGATAGTTATATAACTAGGGGAATAATACATACAATTTGTTTGGAGTAAGCCATCAGAGTTTCCCAGTTTTATTGGGAAGAATAATGATAATGAACTGTACTTTGACCATAGTGTTTTCTGAATAAAAGAGGAATCAAAATAGAATGTTCGGCTGAGACTCGTTTAATTATTCAACGGAACTGAAAATAAATGCGAGTTCTGAAGGCAATCTTTTGTAATCAATATGAACAAAACAAAATGCATATTCGACGGGGGAAGTTTAGAGATCTACAAAACGTAGGATCCTTATGAAGGATAACATAACCAAAATGAAATGTGACAACTTGACAAGAAATCAGAATCAGTAACCGACATTCTTTACGGAAGACCTTAATGCCTTTAATCTTCATGTTCATGTCACATGCTTGCACCGTATGCATAGTCCTTAGTTACAAGATAGCACTATAAATTTACGGTCCTTTTCATGATGCTGTTCGTATGATAAATGTCATGACGGTTTAAAACCTGCAGGTTGTTAGATTAAATTACTTTTGCTATGAACAGAAACACAATGCGAAACAGCGCCTCTTCTCGCTTTTTATACACAAATGAATTATGTATTAACGTCATGTAACTCCAAACCAAGGGAAAATGGTATGGCATGTGTTGTGTTGCATAACATTTTATGGGACGTTTTGATACATAAAAGTAGGCCTCGTGTCGTTGTCGCCCCTCTCCAAATGTCACACAAGATTCAAAAACAATCTTTACTTAATCTAATTGAATTGAAGAAAGGCCAGTGAATGTAATTTGTTCATGCTTTTATAGGTGAGCACGTCACAAGGAATTAGCTTGCTGAGCATGGTGAACGTCCAAAAGTGCATTTTGTGCACAATGATGTCATGATACAGTTTTGATTAGAGCGTGTAAGGATCGTTCTTCTCGAATTCGCAAGAGTGCTTTTCTGTGCCAGTACTATGTGGACCTTAGGAACTTGACAAAATACTCATGCAGTCGGTCATTTCCTTGAGGTATGTTCAGGGAAAGTATCGTTTTGTAGGTAAGCTTCCATGAATTTGAAAGCATGAGTAGATCAATATGCAAAAGAAAGGAGTTTATGTCCGCCTCTACGATGACTTGTAGCATCGTATGAAAGCGGAAAGGGAGCTCTGGATAGCACCATAACATCAAATAATCGTGTTCAGTCTCTCCGCGAAAAAAGAAAAATCACATAGAATATTTAATATTTAACATTATTATTTTTTAAATTGAACCCTAAAATACCAATTGGCTTAAATGGTATGATACGATGAACCTGAATGTATCAAGCTACCTCTCCAACTACATGTTGGCAAGCCGTCACCTGCTTTCAGGAGCCAGCATCGTGGAGGACTGATTCTATGAGTTTTTCCGCTTCTGTACGGCAATTCCTTTGCAAATAGCTTCTATGGATTGCAGCGGCGATGCTGACAATGAAAATTTACCGCTTTTAAATTCGTTCCCACCATCATTTGAAATTGATCCAACTAAAAAGACGTTCAGAAAAATGATTTACTTGTGTCAGTTAAACAGGGTCAGGCAGACCATAGGACTGGAAAGTCTGGTCTTTTGAGGCTAGTCCAAGTTTTCACCGAGGCGAAGTTAAATATATCTTTTGTATGTCGCTATGGCGTCCTGTCAAACAAGATAACATTCTGAATAGAGAAGATTGAAACAAGCTAAACTCGGTCGAAAACAGACGAGAAATTATATGTTGGCAGTAAACCTTTCCATACGGATGTTCTCACATGTCACAAGAACTTGTCAAACAATTTTTGTCCTGAGTGCCGTCAACTGAGAAAACGACACAATACATGTACATCTCTTTGTAAAATTCAGCTTGCCATTTTACTCACAATATAGGGGGTAAGACTTAATATTTAAGATAGATGAGCAAATTTCGTTACCCCATTCAAAGAATGAAATTTGAACAAAAAACTGTTGCTTCTTCTCGAGCACGAAAACTGAAACCTTTGAGGAAAGAATTGCTTCGTCTTGATGTTTGTAGGCTGCTTCCAGTCGCAAAAGTCGACCCACAAAATATACCTTTGATCACGATTTAAGCTTCCTTTTCGCATTCTAAACAACTCAACTAAACTATCAACACGCTAAACTCGTTTTCTTGTTTCTTTAATGCGGTTCCTCGAGCACACATCAACTCATGTAAGAAAAGACTATTACAAGAAAATTCTTATATGTGTATGAATGGGTATTACTATAGCTATTACAGCCACATGATACACGACCTCAACTTCCGAAACTGATTACTTGGCTGTTCAAGTATGTACAACCACGTTTTTTACCCACAGATTTCGTGAACTGAAATAAGAACTAGTGGTTATATGGTCCGTCGAATCCTTTTCGTATTCTTTTACTTTTACAATGGACACGTGAAGCTTGATGTATTACGTGACTCATTCCTATTTCAGGGAATGGCAGAGGAAACGTGGGTTGATAAGGGAAAACGTGATATAATGTTTTCTTCGTGTTTTCTCTTTTATTCTGTCATTTTAACGAAACAAGGACGGAGAAAAATGAAGTATGAGAAAGCGTAGTGTTTTTAAATGATAACGAGAAGAAAGTTTTGAAAATAAGATGAGCAGCAGTGAGTGAGCCAGCTTCCTTGAAGAGAGGGATGTAATTTTCATGTATCATAGTGGCAGCAGAAATTCATATGGAATTACTTGCCAGTTTTTGGAGAAAACAAACATTAAGCGAATCAGTTATAATAAAATAATACATAAAAATTAAGTAACAAAACTCTCAAGCACTTAGCTGAAAATATGGATCGAAAAAGAGAAAACGTCGATCTCTTCACTCGACTGCTTTCTCTGGAGTCTATTTCTGAAAGATATTTTCGTGAATTCATCTCGCTTTTGACCGCTCAAGTGTTTACGCTTTTTGCTTCTCTTTATCTGACAAAATTGCATATATTTTTTTCATATATGCTCCGTAAAAACATTGAGGAACTTGTCCAAACGTCATTTTAAACTTGTAAATTATCAACAAGTTTACGTACATACATTTATCTCTTGCAAAGTGACTTGACTTCCTCGAGAGTAACTTTCTGAAAAGCTAACTTCAACCTAACCATGAAGGCATTGGCATGCCTATCAGCGTTTTATTTCTTACTCCTCATTTGACCTCTTAAATGATCCATGAATTCTTCTTCACTCTGAAAACTAGCCTCTAGCCTGTTATCGTCGTAACGATTATCAAGGTTCTATTTTACGCACGTCATTTCGCCCATGCTGTTGTTGTTACTTGTGTGTTTTACTGGCAAAGCATAGTAAAACTTTTTTCGCTAAAAGAACCTACAAACTAGTTTCAAAAGCATAATGATTCTTACTTTCTCCGACCTGGCCAGCAAGTGCGCAAAAGGAAACGGGTAGCCCAATAAAAGTTTACGATCTGTGTCCGCAAACACCGTTTCTCTAGTTTTGTGCGTCAGCTGTTGCATGGGATTCTGGTTCGGACTCGATAATATCATTCCAAACGCTTTATGTCCTCGACGAAAACTTGATACGGTAGCAGTAGCAGTATTTGATACGGTAATTTTCGTTTGCAAAAGGTAAACATGTTATTACTCTTTTATGCTAATATGTTTTCCCTTAAAACCCTCACGTGTTACACAGGAAACATTTTAGGGACCATTGCTCTCTCTCTCTCTCTCTCTACTGATACATTTGTTCAAGATCAAGTTAAAATGGTGACTGCACGGTTGTTTCCACATAAGAATTCTTACATTGAAAAAACCGTGGATGGCAGAAACTAGAAAGATAAATTGGACCAAGGCATGCAAGGTGCACTGTTGCATTATTTGGGGAAATGCGGTATCTGAAGAAAATAGATTAAAAAATAGTACATGCGTGCAGTTTTATTCTATTTCAAATTAGCACCTTTCCACAAGCAATGTGTCAAGCAAACCGGACGGGATAACATTCCGTGACAAAGTGAAAGGCGTGAGAGGGATAACAGCAAATGATGGAACTACACTGAAAACTGGCTCTTATAGTATGAGCCATGCTTACGAGGTATTACGCTGTTTTGTAATTCCACACTCTGAAAGCATGTTTTGCCGATCACGCAATTTGAAAACGAACACAAATATGCGGTGGTAATTTACAAGCGCTAAAAAGAAAGTGTCTAACGCTGGTTTTACACCTATGCCTGACGATTCGTCAGCAGCGAAATTTTAGCGTGCTCATTGCGTTCACTCTTATATACTTCACCCACGTTTTTTTATCGTTTGCGTCTGAGCACAAGTTTCACGCATGCGTCGAAGGTATGTATATAAGGTGGAAGAACGAAATAAACAATAGACAGATGATCGTCTACCACCGGAGCGGGTACGAGTTCCGTTATACGACGACACAGTATGGTAAAATCCAACTATTAAAATAAATATGGACACGGACGTGCAATTAGTTGCGAAGATTCTCCTGGTTTGAAAATTGCGAAAACGCCTTAAACGGAAACAGAGGACCTTCAACATTAGGGACTTATTTTTTAACCGTTTATACCAAGGAGAAAGTTTCCTAGTAAGGGAACTAACTAGAGATCCATTTTATCATCAAAAATATTTCAGGTAGATAATTCATTTCCGTGTATTTCAGGACTCCATGTTTTTATAATGAATGGTATTTACGTAGAATGAATTTGGACTCCTTTGAAGTGCTGTTGGAAAAGGTGTCCCCATTGCTATCGCTCGGCAAATGTCACTCACGACCTATCAGTAAACTGGAAAAGCTAGCCTCCACATTGTGGTTAGTGCCTTACGTCTTGATTATTCTTCTGAAGGAATTTTAAAGTGTTCTTTCCTTGTCCTTTTTAGATATCTAGCTAGCGGAAACTCCCAAGTTACAATGCCTATGTCGTACCGTATTTCGCCATCATCAATGGGTGCCATTTTGAGGGAAACTATGCTTGCACTTTGCATGGCTTTGGAGGAAGAATGTCTCTCTGTTCCAACCACAGATTCATGGAAAGAGATCAGTAACAATTTTGAAAGAAAATGGAATTTTCCTAATTGCTGTGGTGCCATCGACGGGAAACACATTCGAATTCAAGCATCTAGACTCTCTGGTTGCATGAATTATAATTACAAAAACTTCTTCTCCATCGTCCTCCTCGCCGTTGTAGACGCCGACTATCGTTTCCTGTTCGTCGACATTGGAGCCAGCGGCTCATTATCCGATGGAGGCATATTTTCACGTTCTGCCATCGGAAACGCACTGGAAACAGGGGCCTTAGGACTACCTAATGACAAAACAGTTGGCGGGACATCCTTACCCCATGTAATACTTGGCGATGATGCATTTCCACTAAGAAAAAATTTATTGAAACCCTACCCAGGTCGCGGGCTGGTCAAAGAGCGCCGAGTTTTTAATTACCGACTTTCTAGAGCAAGGATCGTGTCCGAGAATGGATTTGGAATCCTGGCTGCGCGTTGGCGGGTGTTGCATACTTCCATAATTGGATACCCGGATTTGGTTAAGTTAATTGTGAAAACGTGTGTTCTTTTGCACAATTTTTTAATGAAAAAGGGCGATACGAATGGAATCACGGGAGATATTCTGCACAATGAAGACCTCGTGGAAGGGAGTTGGCGTCAAGACCCTCAGCCCACAGGTCTTCAGATTCAGGGCAGTAATAACTATCCCATGACTGCAGCTGGAGTGCGGGATGCATACATGGCTTATTTTAACGGGGAAGGTGCAGTTCCATGGCAAGATAAAATGTTGTGAACGGATTCTCATTTCAGAATAAAAAATACAGCTTTATGTTTATTATAGTAACGTTTACATTTATTCCTGAAGCAAGTTCAATTCCGCATCAAATATGACCGTATTAATTTTGTTTTGAGTTTCTGCTGCCAACCGTTTGTTTTCCGCTGCGATTTTTCTAAGTTTCACAGCGACCAATTCTCCGAAACTGCCAAACTCGTCCCGTTTGTCGGTTTTAATCAAGCTGATGAGTTCTTCATCAAATGGGTCAAGCTTTCTTTGTACTTGTTTAGAATGGCTCCGATGCTCATTTGAGTTATTTAACTCCAGCTTGTCCGAGGAATCGGCCATAACGTCTGAGTCGCGGTGCGTTTCAGCATCATCATCATGAGGAACGGATTCCTGAATTGTTTCTCCAGCTTCAGGCACCTTCAGATTGCAATACGTGCTATCCTCCTCCAATGAGTCGTTTAAAAATGTCATCGCTTGTTCATGGCGATAGAACGGACGGCGAGCAGCAGCACTACCTGAGGGCTTCTTTAACTTTCTGCGATGAGCCATGTACTGATTCCTGAGGTTTTTCCACTGGTTCTGCCAAAAATCCCCATTAAAACCTAAGAATTTCCGAACGTTTAATTGGATTCCAATCTGTTTTTTTATAATGAAAAACATATTTGTAAGCAGTAATTACCCTCAACTGAAAGTTCTTCAGCAATTGCAGCCCAGTTGAGATCCTTCGACTTCCTATATCCGTCATGAAGCTTATCATAAAGCACGTTTCGAACTTCAACAGCCTCAATTAACCTTGATTCCTGGTCGATACTTAACTTAGTACGATTGGTAGCCATTTTACTTAACCCGACTTTAAAAACAGGTTCACGATTTTAAAAACAATCAAATACAAGGTTAGACCGGCACAAAATAGCCTCCCGCGCTCCTTTTTGCTTCATCGTCATGAGCAAAAAGTAGAGCAGTGCTCAAATTTTGTATGAGAGAGGATTGTAACGATTCGTGAAGATGAACTAAAGTATAAATGGATGATGATGACGTCGTGCTTACACTATTTTTCACGAAAGCATAGCGACACTAAGTATAAAATCTTGATGTGCGGATTTTGCTGACGGTATTGTGCTTCAGAGGGAAGTATAAAACCAGCGTAAGTGAGCATTATACACATGATGACAGATCTGATGATAATGATGATGACAAGGAAAGGTTGACGATGAATCAATGATTTTTTTTTTTAATTTTTGGAAAGGTACCAACCCCAACGTTTGCAACTCTGTGCAGTTCGATGTATTGCGAACGCATTTATTTCGGTGAATTCTGCTTGCCATGCGCCTCAAAAAGTATATAATATTACACACAGCTGAAGGGCAAGGGCAGCCAGTTTTACATGGCCGAATAGCAAGGGCTTTTAGCGTTTCTGCTTGCAAAAATGGAAAAACATTAAAAATCATCCTTAAAGTTGAAAGTCACTAAACATGCACACTTGTTGAATCTCGCACATTCGCTTGTGATTTTTTCTCAGCAAGAGGACTTCGTAAGTAATTAGTTTGCCAGTCGGTTCGTTATAATGCTAATTTCAAACTAAAGTATTACTTCCTTCACTCCCACACAAAAAGTCGATCCCTTCAGATTTTAGTTTTGCTGAACGCCCTGGGTGTCTGTTACAGAACAGTTATGAAAGAGCTTATTCTTCATAAACCGTTGAAATAGGCTTTAGAATGTGGGCCAATATAAAAAAGTCATTTAGTGCTTGGTACAGAGTTAATCTAACCCATAGGTAAGATTATAGAGAGTACATTGTAGTTTGTGTTTTCGAGAACCTGAGACCGGCGTGTTGTAAAGGACGCAAAATCAATAGACTTCCGTCGAAAGATGTTTCTGACAAATGTGCAAAATTTTGTACTCGGTTGGACAAAAAATTGCAATTTCAAGCGCTGATACGGAAGAAATAAACTAATAGTACGACTGTTGAAATTCTGTAAAGCCTAATAAACATTTGATGGTAAAATTTTCAGGCAAGCTGTACAGACATGGCAGCGGTCAAAAAAACGCTTTGGTTTTTAACGGTTTCAACGGTTAATAACGGTCACGGTCAAAATCAAATAACGATGGTCAAAATGGTTTTTTTGGTCAAAAATAAAATTTTTAAAAAAATTCTCAGCCTATGCTATTTTTAATATTTATGTGATCAAGTGAAATTGGAAAAGAAAATGAAAAATAGTATATCCAAATTTTATTAGCCGTACAATATTAAAAGAGGAAGTTAGCCGTACAATTATGAAACTGTTACACAGGATTACTAAGTTTCGTCCCAATCTTCACCGTCGTCCCCTGGAGGAGTACTTCCTGACAACTGCTTGTAGATCAAACATAATTTTGACGCTTTCTCAACGCCAAGTCTTGCCCGTCTGGCTCCCATTATGTTTCCAAGTGCAGAAAAATGGCGTTCAATGTCAGATGAACCCGCAGGCAGGACCAACAGCTTGGAAATAAGTTTCAAGGACGTACGATCAATTTTCTCTAGGCATTCCAATGTAGCCCACCAATCCGAAGGAGAAGTTTTCTGCATGATCGCTTCTCCAAACATGTGATTTGGAAAGTAACTTGGATTCTTTAACTTCAACTGAGCAGCCAGAACAATGCAAAAGGACCCATGTGACGCCAAAAACTCGTTTCCTTTCTGAATAATAGTCGGACTTAACATGTTTCCTGTGGAGATAGAAAATTTGAGATACTAGGTACAACACAAGGCCAACTCTAACTCAATATTTCACATTGAGAATCATTCTAACCGCGATAGACTGGATGTAGCATGTGTGCAGCAATGCCAACTGGTTGTAGGGCCCTTTCGAATTGTTTATCAAAATACGCTTGGAGCCCAGCATCTCGAATAACCAAACTTTCTTTCAGACGGCTCCATGCGTCAACGCCATCTGCGAGTGTAGCGCTTTCACTTTGAAGCTAAAATATAAAAACAAACGATTACTAAAGCAGTCAGAATACGTTTTAAACTATCTACAATAAAATTACCTTGTCCAGTGCTATTTGTAAGGGCTTGAGGTATGCAATAGCTTCACGAACTTGTTCATAAAAACCTCGTCGGTTTAAAATTTCAGCAACGTCTTCGTTCACTTTAGCTCTGGCGTCCCTGCTACAATCAAGCATCTTGCTGTGATGATTTATATAGTATTCCAAGCAGTCTAACCAAGCGTTCCATCGGGTGTCACATGGCAAAACCGGACGACCCCCTTGTTTCTTTTTTAGTAGCGCAGCAGCAGCGTCGTGTCCACGGAAAAAGACGTGCACTTTCTGGACATCGGTTTGGATTGCTTGGTCACTAAGTTTTTTCCCGACTAGGTTCAGCAAATGAGCGTGACAGCCGTAAGTAAAAATTCCTGGGTACTTCTTTCTGATCTCCGTTCGCATTTTTTCCATGGAACTGCAGTTGTCCGTTACTACGGCCACGACATTAGCACCTTTTTCTTCTATCCTTTTAACGTTTTCTATCAGAAGACTTGAACAATATTCCGCCGTCTTCTCGTTCTCTTCCGTGCTAATAGCATTCAAAAAGAATGACTTGGCACCAGTTGTTATTGAGTGTGATATCACTGGTTCGGAAGTTCGGGTTTTCCAGCCATCTTGCATTACTGTTACGTTCCGTCCAATAAGCTCTTTGTCCTGCTTATCAGCAACTTCTCGGTAGACTTTGTCCAGAATTGAGTTTCCGATAGATTTACGGCTTGGTGGCGTGTATGCTGGTTTTATAGTCTTCATATAACGTCTAAAAGCGGGATTTTCCACATGGCTAAAAGGCAAGTTTGTCGCGAATATGTACTTTCCCGTTTCCATGTGGAGTCTACCTTGTTCCTTTTCGCTAATTGTTTCCACAAATCGAGTAATTCGGCTCTGAGTTTTCGGGAGCTGTGGTGGGCCGGAGCAGGAAGTCATACTTAGTACTTGAATATCTTGGCTTAGAGACGAACACGAACTGGGCTGTAATGGGGCACTCTTTTGATTACTTGGACACTTGTTAGCCAAATGAGCCTTCAGCCTTAAAACTTTGTTACTGACACCTTCTCCGCACAATTTGCACAACACTTTTGTTGCTGGTAAAGCGTCACTGGACTGGAACTTGTTCCATACTGGATCCAATGCCCTTCCTCTGCCACGATAATCAAATCGACGAACCTTAGCTGGTGTGGGCTTTGAAACTTCTGAATCATTCGTACTAGGCTGGAAAATTTCCTCTAAGAACTCATCGACCGACTCACGGCGATCCAAATCCGAGTCGATTATGACATCGTCATCGTTATCACTTGCCTCCGAGCTTAATATTAGTGCTCCACCAATACTGCGTTTGTCCTCTTCGTCGGAGTCCTCAGTTACACCTCCAGTCGCGCTTTGTAACTCCTCCGTGGTGACTAACACCAAACTTGGCAAAGCAGGCTCGCTGGCTGCATCTATTTTATTTAAAAAAACTTAACATGCTAATCAAATGAAATATTTTTTAAATTAAACATTGTCTTACCGAGAATAGCGTTAATCTCGTCCTCTTTCCCAGCAAGGTTTCCTACAGTTGTTACCTTCTTCGAACGTTTCCGTTTACACATACTGCGTTTGTCCTCTTCGTCGGAGTCCTCAGTTACACCTCCAGTCGCGCTTTGTAACTCCTCCGTGGTGACTAACCCTAAACTTGGTAAAGCAGGCTCGCTAGCTGCATCTAATTTATTTTAAAAAAAACTTTACATGCTAATCAAATGAAATGTATAATTAGAATTGTCTTACCAAGAATAGCACTAATCTCGTGCTCTTTTCCAGCAAGGTTTCCTCCCGCTGTTACCTTCTTCGAACGTTTCCGCTTACCCATTGTTTGTTCTAGGCGAATCTTTTTCTGTTGAAAGTCTTGAAAATGTTTAATATAACTTATGACACAGAAACAGATGAAATTTAAACCTCACAGAATTGTGCGACAAGTATGATCCTGATTAATTTGATCTCCTCTGACGTCTTTTTCATGCAAATACAAAAATACAATTTTATTTTTATTTTTAACCCTTTTGACCATAAATAACCGTTCATAACCGTTAAAAACCGTTTATAACCGTAAAACCGGTTTTTCGGTTTTTAATTTAAAAAAACCACGGTTATAGCCATCTCTGCAAGCTGTAAGGGTTTCAGATTAAATGGTCTACCATGCTTATAGAACTTGCCGGAAATTATATCATATTCCCAGCTCAAAAAATCACTTTAATATTATAGAGTTACAGAAGAG
>VICI01002828.1:0-15179 GCA_019593645.1 Akabosia matsudoensis
TTTATCTTTCTTTCCAGGAACTGTTTGGGGACATAGGCCGTCTTGTCGACGCCAGACTGACTTCTTCTGGACATGCTGAAGTTTCATACACTAAGAAAGCTGACGCCTTAAAAGCAGTAGAAGCATACCATAACAGGTAAATGACTATTTTTATCTGTAACTCTATGACATTGACACAATATTTTTAACAGAATAAGCTTTAATTCATCGCTACTTTACCTTCCATTAAAACAGATTGTTAGATGGTTCCCCAATGCGTGTTTTCCTGGAAAATACAAGCGCCAGCACTAGCGGGGGGACTACCTTAAAATCTGCTGCTGGAGCCTCAATGAAGCTACCGAAAGCCTCATCTGCAGTCAAAATTCAACCTGACATTTCTGCAATACATAAAGTTTTGTTTAATCCAAGCTCATCTAGTGCAACCCGAGGTCTTTTCAAGGGTAGTCAGGGTCAATAGATTCGAACGATGATTTTACTGTTGTATACTTATACTTTGAATCTGTTTATGGGCATACGTCATCAGCTCCCAATATTTCTGGCGTCACGAGCTAAGGTCATACTTTGAATGAATGTACTGCTGAGAGCAGATTTTGCACGAAGTCGATTGTTTGCGTCAAATTGAATGCGAAATTTTCTGGGAGTATACATAAAATAAATTTATAAGTATCAGTGTGTTTTTAGTGTAAATTCTTGCGTGAAAAACTGATATTATTGTATTTATAGGAGTGAATGGAAATGATAATTCGTTACAATTCATTATTTAAAAAAGTAAATTCATATGTTGTCTTTAACTAACATACATCAAAATGGTCGGCAGATCCTGGAGAAAGCAGTTAGCTTTGATGTGTGCAAGCAATATTAACGTTTTCAAGAGTTTACTGTGTAGCTTCTATTTCGTAAATCGTATGTAGCGTTGTAGCATTAGTTTACTTTGATGTAATCAATAAACTTTTTTGACTTCAGTTATTGAATACAACTTCAACTCTTTTTATATATTGCGTAATTGTCATCATCGAGTTTTTTTTGTCTTCTGGTTGTCCTGTCATGAGTAGTGAAAATGTCTTTCCTGAGATTCAACTCCGAGTATGAAGTCATCTATGGATACCTTTGTTATGAGATAATTTAATTGAGTGGTGACAGTTGTCAGTTACCATTCGAATGTGTACTTGATAGAACATCTCTCGTGGGGGCTTATCACGATGTTGGCTTCACTTCTACCTAAGTCGTCATGCTTTGTAGACTCTGATTGTAATGGCAACGGAAAGTGCATCACAGACCCCAAGGGTTTCACGAACTGTGAGTGCACTCCTGGTTATGCTGGACCTCATTGTTCTTATCGCGATCCTTGTATGGAAGAGGGAAACTTTTTGTGCAAAAATGGCTCCACATGTAGACGCAAGAACAACAAGGAATACGAATGCAAATGTCGTACGCCGTACGCGGGTATCCATTGTGATGAATATAATCTATGCGACGTGGACCGGGATGAATGTATGGACGATTTGAAAACTTATAGTGGCCAGCCTTTTTGTCACCCATGTATTCGAGAAGCAACTTGTGTCAAAGATGGAACGGATGAGTATACATGTCAATGTGACATGCAGAGAAATCCATCGGGTTGCGTTGCGGATGTGTACCGTGAAGAACCAAGTTTGGAAACAAATGGACGCTGGGCGCCCTACATAAATCAAACTAGTCCTAGAGGCTTATCACGCGATAACGGGAAAGCGCATATTGTTCATGATAACAGATTAGGAGAGCCAAGACAAAGCGTGATCCCTTCGGGAAACTTGCCCAAAGAGAATTTATGGAATCCTATTATCCCCACCATTGCAATAGTTAGCTGTAGTTTGTACATCCTCTTCGTGATAGTCTTACTAATTTTGTACTGCAAACGTTCTCGGCACTCACAGTTTAATTGTATGCTGCGATCCGCACAACTATGATCACTCTTCATATTACTTGATAAGCGTGGAAACGGGTCTAGGAATTTGTGCAGGAGCTCGATCAGGCGTGTACTGCTTTTTATTTGGGGAACACGGCAAAGCTGGTGTACTGTAAAAATTAATTTTATTTTTTTCTTCAAATTAGCTAACACTTTCTTTTAGTGATTTTTTTGTTTATATAGCCGTATCCATTGTTTGACCGCAATTTGGCGAAAGTTCATACGCTCCAGCGATCTCAAGAGGATAACTTCCTGGTGTCGCATACCAAAGATTTGGGAAGAGTTACAAAGATAGTTATTTGGTGTGATAAGACCTAAGAGTAGTGTCTCGTCTTGGTATGTCATTTGGGAACATCGTAAAGATTTAGGACTTACTTAAGGATAACCACGCAAGCTCCTCTTGTGATCAATTTGATTTCCATTAGGTACTGTGATAAGATAACAGTGCGCAACATTAAAACAAACATGAACTGGTTGTTCTATGTTTTCAAATGGCTGCGATCTAGTCAAGGAATATGGCCAGGACCAGGAATCCATGAGTTAGTCGCAGCTTCTAGTGAACAGAGATAACAGTGCGCAACATTAAAACAAACATGAACTGGTTGTTCTATGTTTTCAAATGGCTGCGATCTAGTCAAGGAATATGGCCAGGACCAGGAATCCATGAGTTAGTCGCAGCTTCGAGTGAACAGGTTCGAAAACGGAGTGCAGTGACTCTGAGTTGCAGACATTTTTGCTACCAACTTGTTCGACATCACGCCTTCATTGCCCCGTTTGTAGTGCCATCCGTGGAGCACCTAACACTAACGTTTGTTGAGTGGATGGGTTACATGTTCTTTCTTATAGCTCTGTATGGCTTTATCGGTAAAAGGGATTCAGGTATGAAATTTAGCCTAAGTAAAAAATATCTTTTCCAAGCACGACGGGCGGTTGACCATTAATTCTGCCCAATGGCATGTTTCTCTTCAGACATGAAATACGATTCCAACTATTCTGCCCGGCTGATTGTTCTTGAAAATGGGACAATCGCTTCGTTTGTCTGTTTCCTGCTCGGATTCACTTTTCTCATACTATTTGCTATGATGTAGGTATGATTCCAATGACTGGATAATATGCCTTACTTCAATTTCATACAATAAGCTGGTATTTTGATGTCTAAGGATATTATGGAGTAATAGATCGCTCCCTACATTGCTGATATGGCATAAGAATGTACATGAGGCTAGATTAAGTCAAGTAGAATTCAAACTCGTTCCTCCAAGGCCAAGCCTTCCTCCAAGGATAACTCGTTTCACCAACACGGAGGATCTCGATAAAGTACCACGTAGTGACATAAGCGTGTCATATCTATAAAGAAAGCAAGATTTTTTGAATGTCACCGTGACCATGATACTGCTATCATGTTTAGGCGAAGCCGAGCGAGTCGGCGATTAAGGTTTTTCGCATCCCTTCTACTGACGTAGTTAAGACCGAAGAATGGATTGAAAATAGTGGAGAAGATAATCGTATTGTGAACGAGGATCTGGCGCAGTTATACCAATACTCCAGGCATCACGTACACGACTCCGAAGTGATGTTGGATTATGGGTTTCTTGGAGCAGTGGCAGCAGGAAGACAAATCGAACCTAACCGGTTCGTGTACACTTCGAATTCAAACGATGACAGTAGAGCTTTCGGAACTAAGTTGGAAAAGGACGTACGTAAAATTTACGAGAGAAAACAACTTCCTCTGCCCAGCGTACCTTCAGCTGTACAAGAACCTGAAATAATTCTGGCAACTAAGTACGAAGAAGATGTTTCCTCTGTAGAAACAGACATTTCTGCTGTGTTTGAAGAAATGGAAGAAAAACTTCATGGTGACCTTGCTGCGGGGGATTTCCGGCGATCCCTTCCAGATAAAGAAACATCACTGCATGTAGAATTCTGTGAAATGGACGTTGACAGGTGCTGGAAGCGTTGGGGAATAATTGCACTTAGTTTCTATTGGCTGCTTTGCCTATGCGTGATTGCAGCAGCAACTGTTGTTTGTTGTGTATACGGAGGAAGATACGGATTTCAAAGGACCTACGACTGGATAATCTCATTAACAATTTGCTTGCTACAAGATTTCTTCATTTACCAAATATTGAAAGTCTTACTCGTAGTTTTAACAATTACGCAAGTCGCTAAGCTTAAAGCTTGGCCGACGTATGAGGCAGCTAAAATTAGTGAAAGGTTTCAAGTGTATTACTTGAAGGGATATGGACCACTGCCGGATAAGGATCCCCTGAAGTACTCGCAATATCTACCAAAGAACTGGGTGCCTACACATCACGTTGTTTTGCCACCACCCAAGGACGGACTTCGATCAAGCATTAAACAGCGTTCTTAACAAAACTATGTTTTCATGAATGTAATCAATTGTCTACGGAGCTGTATGATAATAAGGAGCGAGTAAATCAATGTCATCTAAAAGTACTTATCAGTGTAAAAGTTTTATTTGACCTTAACACGAGAACAAGAAGCAGACGTTTGATAATAAGGTGTTTAGAACTGAATCATTTGACCCTGCAAGGAACATAAAAATACAATTAGGGTTCTCCTCCACTTTTACATTAATTTAGTTTCAGATATCATTTCAGCAACATGTAATTACCTTTCTCTTCTTGTCTCCTCCCAATTCGAAGTGCTTGCAACGTTTCAAGGGAATCTGCTTCCTGAACTTGCACTCGGTACATTCCATCCTTAGCACGATCTTCTTGGTAGTCTTAGCCTGTCACCCAAACAAAACAATTTTTTATACCATGCCTGTGATTTTAATTGCACCAACTGTGCACTTGCACTGGGAGAGCGTACCTTCTTCCGGAAAATGGGCTTCGTCTGACCTCCATAACCTTGCTGTTTACGATCGTAACGGCGACGACCTTGGGAAGCTGTCCTTTCCTTAGATTTCTTGTACTGAGTCACCTTGTGCAGCTTATGGTGCTTGCACTTCTTACAAAAGGTCTTCCTTTGCTTTGGAATATTCACCTGAAGCAAAGCAAAGTGAAAAGTGTAACAATTAGCTTCGACCAAATACTTATAAAATGCATAAACCCAACGTAAACCTGGTGTACACACTGTATTATTTTTCGAAAGCAATTAAAAAATAAAATTTCTGAAATCTTCAACAAGGTAGAAGCCCTAAATTAATGTCTCGAAAATTATCACCAACCTTCAATTATAATAACCGATACAAACAAGAAAAAATGTTGTTTACTTACCATTTTGAATTGATAACCTCCACCCCTCGAACCTTTAAAATTAAACTTCAATCCTCCAGGTGAATTAAAGTGATTCCTTGTTTACAGCTACAAATCTGCTTCAACATAAAGATGTAGAAAGAGAACCTTCTATATTATGAACGTGCATCAGACTCAAACTTCTGAGCGAACCGGCGCACTTGAATGGGGCACTCTGCGACTTAACCAGGACAGGAGCAACAAAGTAAACAACACTATGGACGCTCCTATTGAATGTTGGTGTATGTGGAGGCAGTCAAAAGTAGTGGGGCAAATAGGGAGAAATCAGTCCTGTCCAGACAACGGGAGGAAAGCGTGGGGACACGTGATAAAATAAAACCATTTTTAGGAGTAAAAGACGCTATAAACGGTACTGTCGAATGACTTGTCATCGTAAAAATATTAGACGAATTTGGCGTTTGCATGCAAATATGTAATCTCAATCTCATATCCAACCTTGTAAAGTTATTTTCATGCTTCTTCAATCTAATAAAATAGAGCTGACTTTTGATTCCTTATGCTCCTATTTATGCAAAGGCACTTCCTGACCATATTACTACTTTAATGTAGTGTGTGTAGTTTGGAAACGGAAACTCTAAAAGGAAATGAAACCAAATTCAGTACGCAAAATAATACTGCACTGCATTTTTAAAAGTTTATTCAACCGTCTAGTCTGTGGATATATGATGTACGAAGTACACGGAAATCTTGGAATAATAATTTGGATACCCCTTCCTTCTAACATATACTAGCAGTTCACATATTGCTTCCAGGTTTATTCGAGATTCGCCAAATAAGTGCCGCAGTTCAATTTTAAAATTTTGGAACTGCAAAACATTATGTGCAATACGCTGCTAATTGATTCGTTATAGTTTTTAAAAAATTCATTATAAACCCATTAAATCGTGTTCATTTTGGCACGGTAGTGCTCCACCTTCACTTACGATGAATTTGGTCCGAGTTCCATTTTTTACTGTGAATATCATTTTTATGATTTTCGGCATTCTATTCATGTCGTACGGAATATTGCTATTGACAAACTATTCGATCATGGAAGACATGCTAAACAGTTCAATATCCGAAAAGAGTTCCAACAAAAGTGAAAGTTTTTATCGAGGCGAAGTACCAGTTCTATTACGGCAGTCAAAAGCCCCACGATGGCTGACAAGGATCCGAGATCCAGCCAGCTACTTGCTTATAACCTATGGAGCAATGTATTTCACTCTGACTTTCATCGGCTATCTCGGAGTAGTCAAGGACTCTCGCCAAATTATGACAGTCTACGTGGTTTTCCTCGGATGCATAACGGTTCTTCAAGTGACAGGTGTTGTTCTTTACATGAAGTACAAGCCAGACTTACGAGCAGAAGTAGCACACGCCATTAATGATCAATATAAACCAGAGGAAGTCAAGCGATTTACCCAGTTTGAGTTTGTTTTGGACTTGGTTATGGTCAACTTTCAGTGCTGTGGGGTAAATAATGAAAAAGACTTCAAAGAAGTCTATTCCAGCGTATACTTTTTCAGGTCTTTTCCACTGGATCCCAGAAGCAGCACTTTACGTGAAATGGATCAACGGAGGCAGAAGGCGATACGGCTGTCGGGTCGAGGAACGGGGAAACACAAGACAGGAAAACCACCAACCAATGACTCTGTAACTATAAAACCACAGGACGTCGTGAGTAGAGTTGTAACCGAAGAAAAGGAACCTCTGGAAAGACAAGTGCCAGTTACCTGTTGTAAATTGAACATTACAAATAACGCTGCGCTGGAGATGCTAAGAAACATTTACTCGAAAAAAGAAGACAAGCTTCAACTCTTGAAGTATGCGATTGATGATACATGCGTTGTCAGTCCAGATGAAAGAAACGCGTATGTGGGCGATTTTAATGGATGTTTTGACAAAATACAAGGTGAAATAACGACACCCCTGAGAATTGGTATAATAATTGTCGGTCTCATTCAGCTCTGCGCAATTGTTTTTTCTGTGTTCGTTATCAAAGCTGCGTACTATGACTGGGAACGGTTGGGAAATTCTTAAAGTTTTGAATTGTATTAGGGATTGCTTACGTATATAAAACATGTTTAAAATTCAATTGCTCAATTAAAATGAATGCACGCACGCTCCTAAATTTATGAAAATTATCATCCAAAGAATAGCCATTTTCGCAGAAAAATACGTTTCTGTGTTATTTGGTCATTTAAAATTTTGTTCGTCATCCACAAATTTTCGCTCACGTACATGAATTTCAACAGTATATTATATAGTGCATACCTAAATGTCGGTGACATCATCGTTTGGGGCAAAACAAAACCATAAATGTAGCTAGTTCATATAAACGTATTACCGCATACCCATCATCACCTTCGTACAACACTAAACTTTGTCGTTTGCTTTCAGAGAATGAAATAGAGATAATTCGATGATTTCACGGCAAAATCAGTTTACATTTGTTCCTCATTGACTGAGAACTTCATAGAACTAGCGATGAGCGGTTTTCATTCAAGTTCTTTGTTTGTCATTTGCTCACGATAGCCACAGCAGGACATTTTGGCCACAAACAGCCTTTAATTTAATTTATATAGCGTCAGTGAAAAATTTGCACAAATCTCCAGGAAGACTTCCTTGACACAGTTAATTTTTTTAATGTACCAATATTCATTGCTTGCTGCTACATATACAAGCAAAATAGGACTTGAATGTATTGGTTTACTTAAACTGCTAACTGAAGTGAATTAAATAGTGAATTTCCGAACACATTTCATCACCGGACAGAGAGTATAAGGAAAAGCACTATTATTATGGATTCAGAAGTACCTTCAGCAAAAAGCACACTGGATCTTTGGCAATTAATTGTCGTTTTGGTTCCCGCATGCAGTCTAACACTATGGATCATAGTAAGCAACTTGTTTGTAATGCTCGTCGTATTTGGATATTCATCAATGCGTACACCCTCCAATATTTACCTTGCTTCGTTAGCTTCCACAGACTTTCTCGTAGGGATTATAATATTGCCATTCAGCATAATCCAAATTGTCTACGATAACTGGATATTTACCGAGACAACATGTAAAGCCTGGCTCACGCTAGACGTAGTTCTGTCAACACTATCAATTTTCCACTTAGTTGCGATCGCAGTAGACCGATACAGGGTTGTCGCAGAGGGTCTTACCTATCTTCAAGGCAGGTGTACTAGTGACGTTATCTCTGTTGTCGCTTGTTTATGGTGCTTCGCAATATGGATTGCAACTCCTCCAGTTCTGGGATGGGGAAGTTGGATGGAGGTGGAACAGTCGACGGATAACCACTGCAATCACAGTTCCACGCTAAGCTACGTTCTGCACTCTGCATTTGGCTCTTTCATCTTTCCAACTCTTCTCATGATCAATTTTTACGCAAAGATTTACCACAAAATCCAAGAGCGTCTTAAGCAGCGACGTACTGTTCCATCGTTGGAAACGTCAATCGATATTGACAAAGAGCTTTCTGAAACGGAAACATCATCTAGTTTCCTGAGAAAGGATACTTCAGAAAGCGCAAAACATAAGCGGACCATCCTTCGACCATCTACACAGATTGAAGACTTTGTAGCAAAGAAAATCCGGTTTTCTCTGACAAAAGAAAGAAAAGCTGCAAGGACTCTGGGGATTATTATCGGAGCTTTTCTCATATGCTGGTTGCCCTTTTGTGTGATGTACATTTTAAGTCCGCTCGCTGGAGATCCACCGTTAGTGATTTATTGTCTGATCACTTGGCTGGGCTACTTCAACTCAGCAATCAATCCTGTCATCTACTGTATTTATAACAAAGACTTCAAAAGAATTCTTCGCAAAATGGTCTGCAATTGGAGGAAAAGAAAGACAAACGAAATAAAAGTTTAGCCGTATTGTAAAAATGTTAAATCCTCAAATCCGATTTGTATTGCTTCGTGCGGTATGCTTCTAGGTCAAGCCTCTGCATTAGCAAATTATATCTACATGACTATGTACCGTAACGTATTTAATATAAAATAAATCGAATTGTTTCCAAATTCTTTGTTTTTTTGTTTTTAAACTGTTGGTGTTTCGTCACAAAAACTGTATTTTCGTTGTGCTTTGTTAGCCCATAAAGACATCGTTGTCCATAGTTGGAAAACTGTCGAGTGGGCAAAGAGCAGATCTTTCGTATTTGGTATCGTGTAGCCATAGAAGCTTTTAGCGAAAAATTCTGAATCAAACGATGACTGAAAACTTGAAAAAGCCATAAGCAGCATCGTAGACATATAATCCCGTGAAAGATATCTCCGTACTTACCTATGAGGACAAAGGTCCCTTCGGCATTTGAGTACACTTATTCTAAACATTCTTCCAGAGTTAGCTTGCAGGTTTGTCTGTTCGCACATTCTGAACAGCTTCAATAGATTTTAATCCCTGACCTCAACTAAATACGCAACTGAGGTAAACTATTCACACACTTTAAAATGGATGCATGCAAAGCTATGTGCGAGCTGGATCGCAACCCAGTGGAAACCATAATCCGCCTCAAAGAGTATCCCAGCCTCCCCGATAGTGTCAAAGAAAATGCTCCGGATCTTTTTGTCTACTGCTCTACCCCTCGAGCAATCAATGATACGGAAGTGTCGGGTGGTGGCCACACAAGCAGACCATTGTATCGGAACAATACTGAAAAGTAACTTCGTCACATCATTACATAGAATTACTGACCTTTCATGTAAAAAACTTTACTACCAGTTCTAAAAATAAATACTTTTCCAGACCTGTAGGCATGCATAGCTATTACAACATTGGTTGGGATCCCCGAGTAAGGAGAGGAGATCCTTTGCAAACAAGAAAACTTAAAGTAAACTTCAAGAAATACTGATTGAGTCCAATATTTTTCACATTGAGTTGAGTTTGACAGAATAGTTTGACTTGACCTTATTTTAAGGAGCAACAAGAATGTGAAAAAATCCGGAGAAAGCTAATAGAGCCGAGGAAACGAGGAAGTATTAGAACTTCCGGACAGGAAAAAAGCGCAACACGTACTAGCGACCCGCAAACGATGATTCGAACAGCAAATCTCCGCTACGCCCGCTTAGCCATTAGTAATCTCCGACCCAAGGAGAAAGTTGCTTTCCTCGTTGAACTTACTGATGAGCTCGACCAGGATGAACTCTGCTACAAAGGGCAACGAATTGGAGCAGCCAAATTGCTTCCAAAAGTTCCTTCCAGGAAGAAAAACTTGGTGGACAACTCAACCCAGATTCTGCCCGGAGAGTTTTACAACTTTGATACTGAGGTCGTGCCCATCATTGAGCGACTTGTAGGATCAATATGTTATCAGGTCAGTTTAAAAAAAATGAAAGCGGAAGTTATTACCAAAGAGAAAGACACAGAAGATTATGTTGTCCTGTGTAAGCATCTTTTTGTTTTTTCATTGAAAACTTTTAATCCACGCCTTTCGTATGCAGGCTCGACTTGAAGTACTGAAAGAGACAGAGCAAGAAGCGCATCAATTGGAGCGTGAGATGTTCAACACTCTGAAGAGCCAGGAAGAAGCTGAGCTGCGGAAGTACAAGGCCCGAGTAGAAAAAAATTTGAAAGAGGAAGAAAGGCAGAATGCATTGCTCGCGCAACAAGTCAAGGATGAGATCAATGGAAAAACTGGTGTGGCCGTGTTTGGTGGAGTGTACGTCAAGTATGGAACCCGTGAAGCCTACAAGTGCATGGGCGAAGAGTTCATGTTCAATGTGGCACTTATGGAAGCTGTCCAGAAAAACTTCACTAACTGGCTTAACGGCCAAGTCATAGACAAGGTTACTCAGTATGAGACCAGCTGCAAAATCCTCGATGGTAATCCCATACAAAATTAAGGCGCTTTTCGCACTATGTAAAACTTGCAAAAGAGACTAGAAATTACCAAGTCATGTTCCCCTTTTTCCCACATTCTAAATTCTCATTCAAAATCGAAAAGTTGAAAATAAAACATGGCAAAGTAATATTAATCTTCTTTATGAGTTTCTCCTTTATTAGAGAACACTAAGAGAAAAAAAAAACATACATTAGGTGAAAGTCGTGAAAGCTGAAGCGATTACTTTTCGACCACTTTTAATTTTTCTGTAGAAATGATACGCCAAGTGGTTGCTGAGCGAGAGGGCCAATACGCAGCTTCTATGTGGGAAGAAGTTTACAGAGAGCAGCCCTTGAGATACTCACAGGATTTGGAGGCGAACGTGGCACCCCCTCCAACTCCTGGACCGTCTGCAAATGAGTCTGAGGAAGAGGGTGACGTAGACACTCTAGTACCTTCTAATACTCCAGCATTTGATAACCCAGAGCCTACTGGGACAACGGAGGAGTCGATGCCACGACGAAAGAGCACTAAAACCCGTACTTCGATGAGTACTCCTGCTAATATTAACAAAAGATCGGTAGACGATGATTGATGCTTAAAAACAGTTGTAATTACAAGTATGTTATGCCTTGTGTATACTTTCAAACGTACCCCTTGTAAGGAAACACATAATCAGATACAAATAAAATATAAGTATGATCCGCTTTCTATTTGTCATTTGTGGGTCTTATCCCTACCGTGTTACATCATTTTTTAAGCAGCCTTATAACGCTTTCTTAACATTCGTTTTAAATGAGTTGACAAATGACAGAATGTTAAAATACTCATTAACACCGATGTGCCATGATGTAAAATAAATGCGAGGCTCCTTCAACTTTTGACTCTGCCTGATGCGAAGTGCAAACAAGGAATTGGGAAAAGCCGGCCGTGTTGAAGCATGGTTCTGTTTGTAGCAAGACAGCCGATCCCGATCGTATTTGATTTGAACCAGCTGCTTATGAGTTGGCTGGAGTGCTCGCTCACTTGTGTGTTTACAAATGTGGTGACAGTCGCAGCTGCGGCCACATCAGTTCATCAGTAGTTAAATGCTGAGAATATAAATCTTTGGGTATTTTATGGTTAATTGATTTGGTTCAGCCAGAGTCAATTGTTATTGTTATTTTCGTGGGTTATCAAATACTTTTAGTGTGGTTTGGTGAGTGTACCGGAAGAAAGTCAACTGAATATGGAGGATCCTGGCAGCGATTCTAATACTGGCGGAGCTGTACAAGCTTCGGATCAAGTTACGATGGGGTCAAGCAATCAGATTCTGGACACGGACGAGTTTATGAGTCTGGCTCGAATCTTATTTCCCAATGAAGAAGATCCGAAATTTGGTAAGTAAAGAGAAAGATATTGACATGACTGGCATTATTGATTGTTTATTGGCTTTATTGTTTCTTGACAGATACGGAACAGCTTACGTATTTAGGGCGACTTGGAACACAAGGTTTAGAGTCACTTGGTAAGTTAGGAAATTTTTCTAAATCATTCATTGCTGTACATCTGCTTGTTTCTGCATGTTGAATTTTATTGATGAACTTATAGTGGGCGAAGTTGCTCGTGTAAATGAAGAGCTAGCGATTATTGAACATCAAACGAGAGATATGGCCAGCCAAAATTATCAGATTTTCGTTCAGTCGGCTCAAACTACGAACCACATCAAGAAGTCGGTAAGGAACTGTCAACGTTAATTAATTGTATCTTCTAAAGATGTTCAACATGATAGATTCCGTACGGGGATTCTTATAGCTATCACAAGCGAAGGATTTCGTGGACAAGCTGTCAACAGAAACATTTCCTAACTGCAAATCATCGGCAGATTTGTTTTTCGGTGATAGCGGTGCATCAAACAAGTTCACGAAACGCCAGAAAGGCGTAAAGACCATGTTTGAAAAAATGGGAGACATGGAAAAAGTCCTAGATATGCCATGGACAGTGAGAAGGTGCCTTGCAAGCAGTGATGACAAACTGTTACCTGAAGCAATCAAAATCCTCCAAGTTGTTATGGACTACAAGAAGGGACTGGAGGCTAACGAAAGTCATATTCCGTCTGCATTAGGGGTTTGTCTCTTGTTTCGGAGTCACTCATCTCAATACGATTCAGCCTGTTTGGATTATGATAGCAAATGTTATTTTTTCTTTAAACTAATTGTAGAAAACTACGGATTCAGTGTTGGAACTGCAGAGCCAAATCCAAAATGCGTTGCTCTCAAAACTTCAGTCACCTACAATTGGATTGTCGGATTGCCTACAAACTGTTCAGCTCCTCCGTAATTTCTTTCCATCCGACCAATCGCTGCGTTTCCGTTTTTTGCAGTCCCGAATGAGTAGAGATGTTGAGTTTGAAAATTCACGGTCTTGGATTTTCGATACATTGACGCAGCACCGTGCTGCATTCGGCCAGGATTCAAATCATTACCTTTCAACCTTTATTTGCCTGCAGCTTAGCCGAGTTCTTGGTGATCTACAGAAGCATATTGAAGTACAGACATTGGACTCGTTGTACTCTAATGCTAACTATTTCGGAGAAAGTTTAGCTAGAGTGGGCGCTGATATTCGAGGTCTTGTTGTCCCCATTTTTTCTGAGTTTATTTCAAGGAAAACAAATCATGATCTTCTTCAAGCGGAAATCAGTTTTACAAGGAATCTTCATCAGTTTAACCTGTCAACCTGTATAATACCTGCAGAAAGTTCTAATCTTGATTTACCATCGGATTTAACTCCTCCAAGTCAAATAATTCCATTCTTTCCCCTGGCGTCTTACTGCAATGAAGTGTTGGCTTTGTTAAATTACATAGGAAAATGCCCATTAACACAGTGTGTGTCTCAGGTCTGTCAACGATTGAATACCAGTATTGCCAAGGTGGGAAGTGAGATAGAAAACTGGGGTGAAAGTGAAAAACTCACTTGGGAAATACGCGAGCAAAGTACTTTTAATAGGATGAAAAGAATTTTTGAGCATCTACTTGTGCCTCACATCGATAAAGTTTTCAGGGTGGTATACCCTCCAGCAAACCTGGCTGTTGTTACAGGTATAAGTATTGCAAAATGTGCAGAGATGCTACAGGTTAAGTACATTAAGTCTGAGCAGTAAACTTATTCCAACGAATTACTGAAATAAAGGCTGTTGACGTTTATGACGTAGTTTTGTTTTCTCTTTGACTCCCATTCTCAACTGAAAATTTCATAACACAAAAAATTGTCAATTGCTTCTGTATATTTTAGCATACATACACAGAGGGACTGTTCTCTTCTCCTTTCCGTCTTGCCCGTAAGTCTTAAGTCCCAAAAAAAGTGTTAAAAAACAATGCGTTCATGGAAGTTTTCCGGAAAATGGATATGATATAAGCTAGAATACCATAATGTCAGTGAAAAGTCGTTTCTCGCATTAAATTATTATCATCACATCTTGTGACCCGCCCACGGGAAGCAAGAGATGGATGGGAAGTCAGTCAGACTTTGATGTGTTCTATTATGGTTTTAAACGACAGGAACGACCACTTTCCCGTTTCTTGCTGCTTCAAACGAAAAATGTGGAGTGAGAATTTCATCTGTAGAAAGTTGCGCCTTTCACCTTTATACAAAAACGCGTTTCATAGCTCAGCGAACAGCTAGTGTCATGCACACCAGCTCAGTGTTTTCTCCAAGTTTGCATCTGCTGACGTAATGATCCTTCCACCTTTAAAGTGCAATATGGATAAAACACTGCGTTTAATATGGATGTCTCACAATCTCATATGTACATACACATTGTTTCCACACCCTTGATTTATTACCTGAGATGGAAGCAAACTCGCCATCGCCATAATGGAAAACTTTTCCTCGAAACGAGGATACATGCGTCAGGTTGAGTTGACTATAATCAGTCGTTGCCATTTGCACAACATAAAGCATACTGTAACGTGTAAACTGTAGAATAAGCACTAGTTTAGATAAAGTAACCTTAAGACAAATATTCTAATAAGCCTTAATTGATTTCCCTTATCTCTTTCTACCGATTGTTCATGTAGACACACTAATAATCTATGTCTCCTACTTGAGCCTAACTATTTAACATAAATGAACTCTGTACGTGAACAACACACGTACAACAATGATAT
>VICI01002829.1:0-15172 GCA_019593645.1 Akabosia matsudoensis
CAAATAACAAACCGGAACGTTAATGTGTTAAACCGGCGCACACTACACGATCTTTCTTGTCAGTTTGGATCTAAAGGATTCACCAAAGAGTAAGTTTTAACTAACCAGATTTTGTTAATTGAACAGTTAAGTAATTGAACGGGTTGTATCATTAAAGGATGCGTCAAATAGCTGGAGGTTCACAGTCTGGGTTGAAAAAGTTCCTGGCGTCGTACCCAAGTATATTTCGTATTGAAGGTGATTTAGTGAGTTACAACGTCAACTCGTCGATCCAATGTATGAACGAAACAGATGAAACGGTGAATGAAAACGCCAACATGATTGATAATGACGCTGTAGAGTACTTTCGACAGCGGTTAATGCAATACGGCATTGGGATTTGGGTTCCAGTCAAAAGTCTTCTTGGCCATCGGTTAGTTAATTCACACATTCATGTCAGTTAACGTTACTAAAACCCGCATGTTTTAAACTATTCCAGGTCCCAAGCACCTCCACATATCCGTCACGTGTCCGGCCAGCACATCCGTGAATTCACAACATTCTTATCAAAATACCCAGAAACCTTTATTCTAAACGCTCAAGACGAAGTGTTATTAAAAGAGTTTGAAAATTATTACAACGACAATCTGTCCAACGCTATCGTTCAAGAGTCAAAACATGTGGATAAAACACGGATCGTCGAGTTGATTGAGTTTTATGCAAATTGTCTGAATGAACGAGGTCCAATGCTAGTTGAACAATTATTTTGCGCTGGAAATATCAAGTATGACAGTTCACCGGGAGCGACCGAGCATGATGACGCATGGGAGTACTTTAAAACGCCTGGAGATCTTTCAACGTTCTTTAAAATGTATCCCCAGTGTTTTCAGGTAACACATATTTTCTACACGATCATGTAATTTCAAGTAAACCACAAAATTTCTTCACACTTTGTTCCGCAGGTCCACAGCAATCTCGTAACGTTTAGCGACTCATATAAAGTCGGGTTAGAGTACCTGAAACGTCAAACGGGTGTGCCTAGTACGCCTATCGCCACACCAAGCCTAACGGTTAAACCAAAACCAAAACTCGAAATAAAAATGCCCCCAAAAATCGTCAAAGAAGCATCAGTTCCAAAACAACCGGAAGCTTCTCCAGTAACAACACCTCCAACACCCCGTGACCAAGCAGAAAAACCAAAATCTTTATTAAAACACAGAGTCTCAAAGATTTTACTTCAAACAATAAATCAAAACACATCACATGATTATAAAGAAGCGTCAACGCTATCTCCAACACAGCGAGTAAATTCCCACGTGAACGCGTTTGAAAAATTATGTGAAACAGGACGACACAGAAGAACTTCGTAATTACATAATATCCCGAACAACAATCGTGAGTAATCAACGTAAAGCGTCGCAAATAATCGACGAAATAATCAGCGCAAACGAACCTGTCAGTTTAGATTTCGAAGGTATTAATTTAGGAAACGACGGTCAAATCACATTAGTCCAGTTAGGCACATCACGTGGATCTGTGTTTATATTTGACGTACTCACTCAAGTCGGGTTGATTGAGTCTGGAGAGAACAGTTTAATCGGGAAGCTACTCACTTCGGATGTTGTGAAAGTCATGCATGATTGTCGAAACGACAGCGTTAATTTGTTTAGACAATTCGGGATCAAATTGAAAAGTGTGTTTGATACACAAGTTGCTCATATCGTGATACAGAACAGGGGGCTTGAGGATAGTAACACGGGTGCGGATGAACGCAAGTCGGGAAACTCGAAAAACATTAGTTTAAATAATTTATGCAACGTTTACGGGGCTGTTTGTAATCCTTTTAAAGATAAAGTTAAGGTGAGATAAAAAAATATGATATTTTTGTTGATGACATGACGCTAATTGTAAATGTTTGTGTTTCCAGAGCGTGTACAAGCACGACCAAAAGTTTTGGTCGCGTCGTCCGTTGACAAAGCAAATGATAGCGTACGCGAGTTGTGATGTGATGTGCCTAGTCCCGAGTATTTACGAGTGCCTCAAAACCCACGTCAACAAGGATCCTGCCACACTGACGCTATTCAACGAGCTCTGCGATGAACAAATACTCACTCATATCGAACCTGATGAAATTAGGAGTCGGAGGAGACTTCGCAAAAATGAGAGCGATTTGAAGTGAGTGAAATTTGTCGGTCGCACAACGACACTTGGCAATACTGTCGATAATGATTAGCTTCCACAATGGGGTCCTGAAATTTAAATTTTTTGAATTTTCTCAACAGGGCTCTCCGTGAAAAGCTTGACAGGGCGTTCAGCGAACAGGGAACCTCCAACTCCAGTTTGGTGCTTAGCAATCGAGAAATGCGGCATACTCAAGTAAATACGTGTATCCTCGTGATTGATTATGAAAAAAGTTTTTTTTTTTTTAATGCTAATTTTCTGTTTTAATTGATCCCTCCAGACACCTGCATCTAACGGAAGAAGAAAAAGAGCACTTGAAGCTCTCGTTAAAAGTAGCAAAAAAACTGGAAAAAATGAATTCGTGCTTCCAATCTCAAATGAACGAGCAAACAGGCCACTTGTCATCCGACTCAACGTCCAACAGCGAGCTAACGTCCCTCGAGTATGTAGAAAGTAACAGCATCGTGATTCCAGACCCACGAATTGCTCAGATTGATTCTTTAGAGGCCATTATTAACCGACTGATCAATGATAATAACACGAATGAATCACACGAGAATGAGAATAATGATGAGTCTTCTTCCAGGTTTAAAGAAAGTTTTACTCAAACTATTTCAACTGGAGATATCGTTATTACTAAAGTTTTTGATGATTGATTTGTTCTTTTTCTTTTCTTTTGTAACTATTTCGATAAAATAAATTAAACTAACAATCGTAATTTCCGTTGTTTCGTGATTTTAAACTTGAACATACTCGTGAATCTAAATCTCGAAGTAATTTCGCCTGGTCGCTTAATGACTGCAAAAGAAATTTTAAAAAAATTATTTTATTCATATTGCACCTGTGCACGCAGTAGCAGGTTATTTCACTCAGATCCATGATACTTCGATAAAACGTATGTCGCTATCGCCTTTAAAGTTCATTCGAAGTAATTCGGAGTACTTCAGAACCATTTGAAAGCGCACATGATCGTGTACACGGAGGAAAGAAATATTTTTCTGAATATTCAAAATTTAATTTCACAGTTTCGAAACAACTATTTCCAACAAAGTATGACCCTTTCGAGCCTTTTCCCATGTCCCATTGATAACGACAAACGTTTGTGTAGTACTTTTAAAGTAGCGTAGCATGCATCTGAGTGAAATTAACTGCTATTGTGTGTATAGTAGTTTTAATTATCATTTAAATATTTGTGCAACATCACCCCATCTATAGCGATCGTAGGTATAAAAGTCGCTCTCGGATTTAAATTTAGCGTCTGCAAAATACCAGAGAGATCGCGTTAAATCTCAAGTTTATTTGCAAAAATAAAAATTTATTTGTATAATTTTAACCTTCTCGCCATGGAACGCCAGAAGCTGATCAGCATTTTCACATAGCACCGGTGAATGATCGGAATGTTTAGCTTTACAATCTGCAGTGACCGAGTCAATTTGTTGGTTGTTCGTCCCCCACAATTTGTAATTTTTCATGGCACACGCGATCACGCCAACACGAACAGCTTGAGAGCTCGTACTGTTGATCACACAAGCGTGTAACGCATTTCCGTGGCATTCAGGTGGTCCATGTTGACAAGTGAAACTATACGATCCAGAGGATACTTGGAAATTTGCTTTGCCAAACGGATGCCAGTCGATAACCACATCATCCCGGTACTTTTGATACACTGGGACCAAGTGGTTAAGTATCCAAGATTTAGAATCAGGACATAATACCTCGTAATACACCGACACAGTTACTGGTATCACGGGCGTTACGTTATCACGCGTCGTTTTACCCGAGGATACTCGCTGCTGCTGTTCTGAAGTGACGTTTTGCTCAGGACAATTCGAGATTAAGTAATAATTTATAACTAACACGAGTATCGTTAGCACGCTGATTAAAGATAGCGATTTTAATAACAACACGTTACGAGATCGTGTGTGAGTTATTGTACTCTGCGGTTCTAAACTTTTACTTGACATTTTTGTAATAGTTTTTTGATTTATTACTACGATTTATTACCTACCATTATCATTGTTATCCAGCAAGCTCAGCTGCTGCTGCTACGATTTTTTAAGGTGAGAAAAAAAAATCTTGTAAAGAAGCAAAATTGGTGCCCCCTGTGAGAGTCGAACTCACGACCCCTGGTTTACGAGACCAGTGCTCTAACCACTGAGCTAAAGGGGCCGCGTGTATCAAGAAGCTCAGCTGCTGCTGCTACGATTTTTTAAGGTGAGAAAAAAAAATCCTGTAAAGAAGCAAAATTGGTGCCCCCTGTGAGAGTCGAACTCACGACCCCTGGTTTACGAGACCAGTGCTCTAACCACTGAGCTAAAGGGGCCGCGTGTATCAAGGGTGAGAGAATATGTTTTACCATATGGTCATGGTATTTCAACATACTCATCGTCGTGGTACCTGCGCAGAAAATTTGGAACACAAAAACCGAGTGAATTGGAAAAAAAAAAAAGAACGGTTTTTATGTTTTTGTTCCATGAAAATCAGCAGCAGCAGCGTTGCACAAACAAGCATGGAGTGATCGGGAGGGAGGGATGTTGCGATGATTAAAAAAAATATTGCTTAGAATGTTTGCGGAAACGGACAGGTGATCAGTAAATGCAGATGCTTTGAGTTTACAAATAACGACGTGCGTTCCATCCACAGGAATAGACGATTTAATTAACAAGAACTGATAGTTCGGGAGACAATACGTCATGAAAATGCAAAAAAAAAAACACATAATACTGCTACCGACTCATGAGTAAATTAATTCTTATCGCAAAGATATGAAATAAACACCAAAACATAACGTTTAAAATCATGTGTAAAAAATGAAGTCATCTGACATTTTAGTCATGGTAAAGATTGTTAAACATAAATGGTTAAAGCGGTGGTTGTTATTTTTTTGGCACGTGTAATCTCGTTCCTCTCGTTCGTACGTTAATGGTACTTGCGTTGATTATGATCCCCCCGATGTGCTCCTTCACTCAAATGAGACTGTGGAGGATTTAAAGAATACCTAGACCCTCCATATTGACTCCCAGCCCAACTACTCCTATACGGATCATAATCTTCAACAATAACAGAAGGTTCTTTTTCAATCAATTCTGTTCTTGTACACGTACACGTTAACGCGCTACATAAAAACAAGTTAACTAGCAGCATCAAAAGAAATAGTATCCCTAACGTGATTACAAGCCAAAGTAACCATCTTGGACAGATACTTCCAACACATTGCTCTGGTTCATACACTAATAAATCTTTTGTGTCAAGATTATCTGATGATCCTTCACCAATATCTAGTACTGGAACTGTTATTGACGTTAATACAGATCCGAACGAACTGTTTGAATCACGTTGAAACGAATACGTTGGTTCTTGTAATCTCGGGGCTGGGATTGTTGGACAAGCGTCAGGGGATGAGATTCCAAGTTCACCGCATGTCTCGTCGCTACACACGTGAACCACACACTAAAGAAACACAAAAAAAACCGTTAAAAACCGTATGAACGCTACGCTACGTGTTTTCTCAAATCTCTCACGTGTTTACCTGAATCGTGATCCGTTTGCTATTTTCAAACCTGAACATTGAGTAAATAGTCGTAGATGCGTGTGTGTTTTCATATCTAAATCTACTAACAATCCTAGATTCTGGACATCCATTTTCATCAAACAACACGATTGTCCCTGTTCCAGAGTTTCCAAACGCAACACAATCCCGAACACGAAATGGTTTCCCATCAACAACATCAACTTCTAAATTATACGTACGTCCGTAATATGTGTTTTGAAGTTCACGCCCACTTTCTGCACTCTTCAACACAAGTTTTATTGGGTTTTTGATTGGTAATGATGTTTGGGCTTTGTTACATGTCACGATATATTGTTTGTCTTCAGCTAGCTCCAGAGTTTTGTGTAATCGGACTGATATTGCGATTGAATACGTGTTCTTTTGTTTGCTATGCGTTACTACACATCAAATATGAATATTAGTTAAGTATCACATATCGTTAGGTTTATATTAATCACACACACTTACCCCCGCAGTAATCCGTGTCATTAACAACCGCAAGCATGTTAAGCGACAACGAAGTCTCAAGATTCCCCGTTCCATCGGTCGCACAAGGATTTCCAACCGTTGTGTTCGATGTTGAAGATGAAGACGAACGTGTCAATATTCGACCTGCAAAGGATTTGAACTTTTAAATTTTCCTTTTTTTCTGAAATTTAAATTTGTAATCTCAAAAATTTACCAAAGAAAGGTGCTTGAGTGTTGACATGTACAGTCATAAGTCCTGCAGAAGGCCTGCATGATGCAGTGACCGTAGGGTTAAAATTTTGAGGATTAGCTGTTGGGTTACCAGACTCAACGTCCTCTGGGATTACCGTGTTATCTTGCTGCGGAGCGGCCTATAAAATTTCACGTACACACAAATTTTCATGAATTTCAAAATTTAAAGAAAATAATTTAAAAAATTTCTTACAAAAACCACCGCAGCGATTATAATTAAAATAAACCAAACAGATCTATCCATGGTTAAACACACGATTAAAAAAAAAACGAACAATTGTGTGACTCAAAACATTCGAGTGTGTTTCGTGTGGGTGGGTATCCAAGGCTGTTGTTGGTTCGTGTGGTGATCCTACCTGTACATTCCTTTTAAGGATTGTTGCGTAACGAGTTTCTTATAACAATCCTACCTGCGCGTGGTGGTAGTGGTTGTGGTGAGTAAAGTAAGCACGTATGAAAAAGAAAAAAATGCAATCGCAAGATTCAAGGATGCAATACTTGGCAACGGAATATATTTTGTTTTATTATGTTCTTGTGTACATGTTAAATGCGAATTTTCTGCACATATTCTTGAACATGAACAAGTTTGTTGTATAACGCTGAAGAGTGTGCTGTACCTGCCACTCGTTTACACAATTTAAACGCACCGTACGTTAATGTACCGTAAAATAACGTTTTTAACGTGTAACGGATTATGATACTTGACAGTGGGGTGTCCGGGATTCTGGAATGTATGAATAAATTACGCATCGTATAATTCGTGGGTTGAATATACGGAAAAAAATGTCTGTGAGAGAGAGATAACGCCTACCTGAGCAACTCGTTAACTTGTTCTTCCGTAGTTTGTCCCCAATTTTTAACTATCCCGATTATATGACCAAATCCTACCACGCCTACTACCACGCGGTCCCGCTGGAATTCACAAAAGAACAAATATTTAGATAATTTGTAAACATTTGAACGCATGTAATTTGAAAATAATACACGCATGTAAATTAAATTAATATTATCATAATTTATAATTAATTTGAACATAAGCGAGTGGAATGTTTAAATAAAGGCCCAATCCATACGGAAAATTTGAACATAAAGTAGTACACTCACCCCAGATCCCCCATGAGCCTCACTGGTCGCAGCAAGGTAAAGCGAATGAGCCAAGAACACATCACGTTCGTTTACAAACACCTGTGTGTTAAAGCATATGTTTTTAAATAAGTCCCGTTAGTTTACATGTGTATGAATCTTACTTCAGTGATTGATGGAAATTCTCCAGTCATTTCTTTAAGCAGCATCGAAATCGCATCAAGCTCCTTACATTTCTCAATCTCTTCTTTCCTACAAACATTACGTTGCAATTACAAACGATTGGTCAAGTTAATTGTTTTATGTCGATTAATTGTGTACTAACGTGATATCCTCATTAGACGTAATGAATTGCCAAGCTAATTTAATTTTCTGAAAAAACGTAAGAGCAGCTAAAGCCCTTGATATCGTGATATTGAAAGGTCTATCTCCTAACAGCATCACACATCCAGGTATTTTCCGAGCTTCTTTCATAGCACAACGAAATTCACCACCTGGAGCCATTCCAAGTTTTTTTGTCAACTGGGCGCTCATCGAAAGCAATAGTAAATGAAGGACTCCTTGTACTGCTCCACTGTTTGACATTACTAATCGCATCTTTTCTGTGGTCATATTAATATGATAATTGAAATATACTTACGAAAATATGAAAATTAATAAATTTGAAATACTTACGAAAATTCATTGACTCGACTTCTTTAAGGATCGTATCTTCATCCAACGTTAAAATGTTCCTTCGGCTGGAACATAATTCCAATAACACGAGCGTTGGGTGGGTTAGCTGGATTGATCTAAAATCACACGAACGTTACAAAAAATTTCTAATCGCGTTAAAAAATTTGCAATAAATTTACTCATACCTTAATAACATCAAGATGTGACTGTTCCGAAAAATGCGCAGTTCCGACGAGATAAACCTTGACGTTATTTGGAGCAGTTAGTACATGCACGGTACTTGGAAGCTGCGACTCAATAGAGCAAGCACCTCCAGCCATAAGTTTCTCCACCTCAGAATCTGCGATACTCGTGTCCTCGGTGCTTGGAGTATCGATTGGACACAACATTATTTGATCGTCTACGATACTTAAATTCTCAGGAGGGGTTGGAATTGAATGCTCATTCTCTACCGTTTGCTTCTTCTCAGTCACGTAAGGTACCTGAACCTCCTCCTCCTGTACGTTTACCAGATGGTCAGGATCGTTGTGTAGATTGCTCATCTGTCGCTCCTCCTCTTCTACATCCTCGTCATCCTCCCCAACAACCGTGTCACTGGACACATTCGTGTTATCAGGTTCTTCATACACACTAAAATTCGCGTTACTCAAATTCACGATTAAACTAGCGTTAACAACGCTGCTGCTAGGTTGATCATCATATTCACTCCCAGACTCTTCCACACTCCCGTTATTACCGTTCAACTCATCAGTAACTGAACCACCTCCTCCATCACCACCACCTCCCAAGTCGTTATGTTGTGTAGTATGTTGAGTACTCACATCATCCGGTTCATTACGGACCTGTCCCCGATGTTTCTGTTTCTTTCGATTTTTCGACCTTTTAACTTCACTCATGTTGACGATGATGATTGTTTTTTTCCACACAACCTCGTACCTGTCATCATCCGTCGTGATTCTACTACGACGACCATCGATACGTTTCTGCTGCCTGCGGTTACGTGACCAATAAAAATAATTGTTTCTATCAAACACCCGCTAGATGGCGCTTCACACCCCAACGAACCGTTCCACACGAGTGAAAATAATAGGATGCAACACGGTTGACCGCGTGCATAAACAAAAACTTTCGTTTATGTGTGTAAAAATAAATCAAAACACTTTTACACAATTTTTGTAAACTTTTTCTTTTTTTTTATACATTGCGTTTATAAAACGTTACATAAAAATCAAGATAATCAAGTGAAAATGAAGCTAAAAAGTGAAATTGAATGATTATATTTTTTCGAAAAAACTTCGTAAACGTTAGATCCTTTAAAACTTCATTATTCACGTTACTTCAGAACAACACGCACGCGAAAACAATATCTTTTTCAAATTATTTTCTCATCTTATCTCGGAAACATATTTTTACAAACCGATCCGAGAATGAGGTGGTTCGCGTTTACTATCGCGATCATTACGGTTGCAAACGCGTATGAAAGGAATCATCATCATCACCATCAATATCCACATCATCATCATAATCATCATGGTGGGCATCGTGTTTCAAAGGTAAGCGTTCATTTAGAAAATTTTTTATAAAGCGTGAACATCCCTGATTTTCATAATTTTTACTGTTATAAACTTTCTCCAGCACCACAATCACGGGTACGCTCAATCCCATCATCCCCGATATCCCCACGACATCCCACCTCAACACATGATCCACAACTCCCCTGGATCCCCATCATACAGAACTTTAAACCCAATGTCTCAAGTTCCCCCACGTTCAGGTCGTTCCCAATCGTCACCACCTCAATCTGCGCAATTAATAGCGTCAGCATCAAACACTCCAGTGTTAGTGTTAAAGAAAGATCATGCTCGTCCAGTACTTTCATCTGCAGTCGTAGGTCCTAGTCCTAGTACCCCACACTGTTGCAGAAAAAAGGTCTTCACAAGATCAACAAGAACAAAAAATACCTTTACCAACCGTGATCATGGAACGACCAAGTGTTCCTTCGTCTCCTCCAACTCCTCAACAACAGCAGAAATCATCAGCATCTCAAAACACACAACCAGAAACACCGCAGCATCATACTCATCAAAAACCGAAAGAAACTCGAAGAAGTGTTGAAGAATTAGAAGAAAACGACGAAGAAAATCCCCAAATGAGTGAAGAAACAGAACAAGCATCTGCAGAACGCAGAATGTTTTTTAACGCAATGCAATCTCATAAACAAGAAGCTTTACAAGTAGCAGGACCTCAAAGATCTTCCAAACCAAACACAAAAATATTAGCTCAGGGTTCTTCAATCCAATCACAAAACACCCGAGGTCATCAACAACAACAAAACCACCACCACCATCAGAATGAAGAAGACGAACACCAACGACGTGCTGCAGCAACATACCATCAAGGTTCACTTCCATTTGAATACCCACCCCCACAAGGATAATTATGTTTCACATGGACCTATTAAAGCACCTGTAAGGTACCAGCAAGGTGTTTCTGGTGGTAGACCACATCATGCGTATCCTCAACAGCAACATCATGGTCCTCATCAAAATCAACAACAACAACCGCAGCAGCAGCACAAGGTACTTCAGAAAATTGAGTTTTTTAAATGACAAAACTTGTACTAATGATTATATGTTATAGCCCCGCCCACGACCCCGCCCTCAACAACAACAACAGCAACAACAACCAGGCAGTGCATCTGAAGAACTTTTATCCGAAGAAGAGGAAGAACAAACCCCTGACCGTTTACAAGAACTTCTTGCCAAATCGACATTTACATGCGATGGTAAGTCAAATTTAACGATTTAATCAAATTTAATGAACATTTTACATAAACCTTGAAACGTAATTATTAGGCAAAAAGGACGGATACTACAGTGACGACACGGTAAATTGCGAAGTATTCCATTACTGCCAGGCAAACACAAAACATAGCTGGAGTTGTCCAGAATCATTCATATTCCACCAGGTAAAACAAACAATTCATTCAAAATTTTACAATCAAATTTATAAGCGAATTTACTAATGAATACAAAAATTCCCGCACAGATCCACTTAATTTGCGTACCCCCGTCTTCTGACAACATTTGCAAACAATCGAGTCAATTCCATTTCGTAAACGAATATTTATACCGTCCAATAAACGAAAAAGAAGCAGAAAGAACAAACGCAAGTTTAAAATACGCAGACAGGTATTTCCCAGATAGTGTGAATGGTGCAGGTGACGTAGTGTTACCATACCATGAACAAAGCAACGAATCTGAAGATGAAACATACCCAGCACCAAAACCATATCATCCAGGTCCTACAACACATCATCATGCAGCAGCTCATTCCCAAACACAACGTCCAAGACCTCAAGGAACTCCATACACTCCATATTCTCATTCACAATCCCGACCTCAAGGTTATCCTCAAGGATTCCAACCATCATTACAATACCATCCAGGAGCAAATTTAAACAAACCTTCACATCAAACACAACATCAAGGTCCTTTAAACTCACCACATCGTGTTAACGCGTATGCTCAACAAAGATCTGGAGCACCAAGTTCCGGAGGAGCAACTCATAAAGGTTCAAAACCTAACGTATTTTATTCACCTGACTCTGTAAACATACCGTTACAATCTAGACGTCCTGTTCCTAACGGTTTTAAACCATCACCTCAAGCACCTCATCAAGAATATGAATATTAATTTATTATCCAATCAAGAATGATATGTTCAATAAATAAAATTTTTAAAAACTTTTTCATGTAAGATGTTTCATTTCACCCCAATGTTATTCCCCGCGAATCAAAAATTCGATCATAAAAGACTTTATAACGGAAACTCACTTTTTTTATTCTCTCTCTCTCGTTTACTGCAGTGTTTACCTGCATGAAAAAAAAAATCTCTCTCACCACCACCATCATCAAGAAAGAAAAACCAACCCCCAAGTAAACTAATAAACCGTCGTAGGCGTTACGTATCATGATAACGTTATTGTCCTTGAGATAAGCATCGTAGGTTAATAGGTTTTTAATGTACGTACGAATATACGTTTGTAAGTTGTTGAGTTACTTCATTACTCGTTAGTAACTTGACGAGTTAACAACAACTCATCATCATGTCAGGAACAATCCCAAATCAGTTTAAAAATGATGAAGAAACGGAAGAAGAAACCGGAAGTGTTTCAAATTCCAGACCAACCACAACAGATGATGATAATTCGTACATGAGTAGAAGTGTTCAAGGAATCGGAGGTGGTGCTCCAACTTGTGTACAAGTCGCGTTAAGGTGAGTTTTTATTTGTATATTTTTAGAAAGTTTTTTGAAACAAAAGTTAATTAATCAATCGTGCTTGTGATTAGGATCCGCCCATTACTCCCTCGTGAAGTGATCGCAAACGCCCAGGAATGTATCACAGTAACTCCAAACGAACCTCAAGTTTATATCGCTGGAAGTCATGCGTTCACGTACGACTTTGTGTTTCCAAAAGACGCCCAACAAGATGAGATATTCGTTAACGTAGCGAAACCTTTAGTTGACGGGATTCTTGAAGGTTATAACGCTACGATTCTTGCGTATGGACAAACAGGAAGTGGAAAAAACTTTCACAATGGGAACTGGTTAGTTAATCACGAACTTTTGTTCACACAAATGTCAATTTTATTAGATAAAAATTATAAAATAATTGATCGTATCACACAGGCTTCGATCCTAGCGTGTTAGTAAGTAACACGGCTACGCAAGGGTTACTCCCTCGATGCATCTCGTACCTGTTTGATAACATCCATGACCGTACGGTATCTTGTACTCCAGCACCTGATTTTAAAGTATCAGTTCAATTCACAGAATTGTATAACGAAGAAGTAATAGATTTATTAAGTGACACACCATCCCGACCAGGAACAGCACGTTCTCAAGTAAAAATCCAAGAAAGATCAAACGGCGAGATATTACTTGTTAACATCAGTACGAAATCAGTCCGTTCAAGTAACGAAACGTTAGAAGCATTAAGAAACGGTGCTTTAAACCGAACAACAGCGAGTACAAATATGAATGATCAAAGTTCACGGAGTCATGCGATATTTACGATTCATGTTAATCAAAATCGAATCACACGCGATCGGACGGGAGCTTCAGATATTGAAACGTTATCTGGGAAATTTCATTTTGTTGATTTGGCTGGGAGTGAAAGATTGAAAAGAACTGGAGCTACTGGAGATCGGGCACGTGAAGGAATTGCCATTAATAGTGGGTTACTTGCGTTAGGTAACGTTATTTCTGCTCTTGGAGATAAATCTAAAAAATCACAACACAGTGCCTTATCGGTGAGTTATCAAATTACCTTACCGGGTTTTAACATTAAAATTACGATATATATCAAATTTTTTAATATATTGTAATTTATAGTGACAGCAAATTAACCCGACTACTCCAAGACTCCCTTGGAGGTAATTCCCGAACACTAATGATCGCATGTGTAAGTCCAAACGAATTAGATTTTGTGGAAACCTTAAACACAATGAAGTACGCAAACCGTGCAAAAAACATCCGTAACAAAGTAGTAGTGAACCAAGACAAAAGTTCCCGTACAATAAATTTGTTAAAAGAAGAGATAGCAAATTTAAAAGCCGAGTTAAACGAGTACAAACGTGGGATGAAAGGATCTTCAGTAGATGAAGCGTCAAGTGATGTGAACGCTGAAAATATCATGTTACTTGCGGAAGTTGACACGTTACGGTGTAAATTGAAGAGTAAACAAAGACACGATTAATCATTTGACTTCACAAGTTGCACGATTACAAGCTGTTACTGTTGCTGGATCGGAAGAATGTGATCTTACATCCCTTGTGTCGAAATATTTGGAGGAAATTGAAGGGTTGAGATCTAATTTGTACGAGTCGGAAACTGGTGAGTACGTGCATAATCACATACAAAGGAATTTTTATACGAATTTTAACGTGTAATTAAATTTTTATTAGAATGTGAAAAACTACGAACAAAGCAACGTGTGATATTAAAGAACCTGAATAGCCCTCGTGACTCAGGAGCGACAGGAAATTCTTTAACCACAAGTATGTTACAAGAAACAACAGAATCTGTAACAGAATTACTTCAAAAAGCAAAAACAGAAGTGAAAACACAAAAGAAAGTGATAGAAAAGTCTGAAGTCAGAGAAAGTGAAAGTGAAAATTCTGAAGATGATCAAGATGACGACGACGATGAGGATGATGATGATGATGATGAAGATGAACAAGAGGATGAACCTCCAAACACAAGCAATTACACGCAACTTGCTGATTTGACCCAAGAAATTAACACAAAACAACGGTTAATCGAGGAGTTAGAAAACTCACAGTTGAGGTATGTGGAAACAAACAAATATCCCGATAGTTTATATTCGCACTTGTATGTACATGTACGTATTTGTTAATTACAGACTAGAATCAATGAAACAAAAAATACGAAGAAAAGTTATCACAACTATCCCAAAAGATCCGGTGTACAGAAGAAGAACGTGACGCAGTAATGAGTAAATCAACAACCTCAATCGACAAATCTCGTGAATACGAAGAAAAGATCACAAATTTACAACAAGAATTAAAACGTTGGAACAACGCAAAACGTGAACATGCAAAATTATTAAAAAACCAAAACACATACGAAACACGTATATCCAAACTTCGATCAGAAATCGAAGATATGAAACGTATGAAAGTAAAATTAATGAATCAAGTTAAAAACGAAAATTTACGACATCGTGAAGTCGAAAAACAACGGATGAAAGAAATCACACAACTCAAGAAAGAAGCGAGAGTTAAAGATATTAAAGTTAGGAAATTAGAAAGTGATCAACGGTTGAAAGAAGCTGTGTTGAAACGCAAATTACAAGAAGTTGAGAATTTAAAACAACGGAATCGTGTTAAACTTGTGAATCCTAACGTTAGTCGGGTTAAAGGAGCAAGTCCTGTTAAAGGAAAACAAGTTTGGAGTAAA
>VICI01002830.1:0-15172 GCA_019593645.1 Akabosia matsudoensis
GTATAAAATCTTAGAGCTTCATTAGTCATAAGTAGTATTTAAATCAATCAAGATATGGATACAATCTAATGGTTTTCTAATGACTGTATCAGTAATGAGTACTTTTAGCGTTTACGTGATATTAATACGTGAGCAACGCTTATGCTTTTTCATCACACAATTTCTTTGTTAAACCATCGGTCATAATAATGTTTCCTTCAAGCAATCACATTACGGTGCAAACTACTTACATCAGGATCTGGAGATGTCTGAGGTAATAAATCGGGCAGCACAGAAGTACGAGCTCCAGGAACGTCATTTCCGGCCCTAGGTGGTCGCCTTGTGACTAATGTGCCTTGACTCTCCTCTGGTGTAGGAGGAAGTGGTCTACTCGGTCCAACCGCAGGAAGTGGTCTAGGTGCTTCTGAGGCAAGAAGCGTCCCATCATTTCCCTTCTTTGGAACAAACTCTACCTCTTCTTCATCATCATCTTCAACGTCATCCGGCTCCAGAGCTCCACCTGGAGTCGGAGGAAGCGGGCGACTAGGTGGAGGTGGTAGCGCGTCTGGAACAACAATAAGTCTGGATGGCAAGGGAGGTCTAGCTGGTGGTCCAGGCTCCTCAACTTGCAATGCCTAAACAACATATCATTACAATGAGATTTCTTGTTTCAAACGCCGTAGACCGTTGTCTGACATTCAAACAGGTAGACTTTTACTTGAAAATTCCTCCTTAACGTATTTTCTTTTGGCTTTATCTCTTCACCCCGTTCTCCAGGCTTGTCGTCACCTTCTTCATCCTCATCTTCGTCATCCGAAAACCTTAAGTAAATTGAAAGGAGTAAAAAGCTTAATGACTTATTCGGACACAAAAATCTTTTATCTTCACATTCTAATTTCCGTTTAAAGTCAATTACCTGCCCTTGTCTGCTTTCGACTGCTGATTAAGCCGCTTTTTGCAACGATCAATGTGGTCTTTGAGTTGAATTCTCACTTGGCGTTCCGTAGGCTGGTCACGTATGAAAGGATGCTTGAGTAGCTGATCAGTCGGTGGTCTTTGTGTGTAATCCTATGTGTATATTGCAATAAAAACGGTATAAAATATCGTCTGTTAGGAAATACGACGTCTTTGAAGCCAGAAACTTACTTTCACCAGAACAGTTTCAATAAAGGAATGAAATCTTTTTGACCAGCGTTTTGACTTCAGTCGAGGAGGGGGATTTCTCGGGATTAAGAAGAGTGCTCTCATCGGATGCATTTCGCCTGTTACATACAAAATATCAAGCCAAATTAGACATTTTTATCAAAATTCTTAAAAACTTCTTGCTCAGTGCTCGAATCATGTCGTCATACAAAGTGGAGGTTGAGATTCTGCCATTTCAATCGCAGTTATTCCTAACGACCACAGATCACTCCGGTTATCGTATGTCGCTTCAGGATTTTCATCGCATGCGATGACTTCCGGTGCCATCCAATAGGGAGTCCCAATAAACGTATTTCTCCTGCCGATAGTCCTATCTAGCTGTGCAGACACTCCGAAATCAACCAGTTTGACTTCAGCGTTTTCCGTCAACAGAACATTTTGGCCTTTGATGTCCCTGTGTATGACTTTGTTGGCATGAAGGTGAGAAAGTCCACGTAGGATTTCCCGACACACGTACGCAATCCATTCCTCTTTGAGTGACTGGCCCCTTGTTGACTTGACCAAGTCTGTAATGCTTCCTGCCCCACAATACTCCATGACAAGCTACACGAAATTAGGACCGAACATCAAAATCATTAAATGTTGACAGCAGTAAACAATCACAAGAGAGCCGAAAACAGACATAGCCATATTATTTTGTATGTAATATTAGAGGAAACCCAACAACCGTAGGATCAAATATCTTTACAAGTCAAGGAAAAGGAATTCAGGTTGGTTAATTTCGATTAGTTCAATTGTATACGGTGGCTCAATTTCTTTCTTTTTTTCAAAATGTATTTGCGCATCTTTCTTTAGTTTCTTTACCCATAATTGATCATCCCTTCCAGGTGGAGACTTTTTGATGAAGGCGCCATAATATGTTGCAATGTTTCTGTCAATAGACAAAAAACCAGGTAATTTTACCATGTACATTGTTTAATGTACATAATTTTTTTGCATTTTTGTTTACCTATGGTGTGAAAATTTCTTCAGCACGTTAATCTCCAGTTTAATTTCTTCCTCTTCATCTTCTGTCACATCCATAACTTTGATGGCAGCCAACTGACCAGTTTTTGTGTGTCGGCCTTTGTAGACCTGGCCGTAGGTGCCATTTCCGACGACCTCGATAAGCTCGAAGATGCCAGCCGGATCCTATTTTTCACGCAAAAAATAAATATATTGTGTTTATTTTCACATTCCACTCCTTCATAGTAGTACATAGTAAAAATCCACATGAGACAAAATGTTTACGTTTTCTACACGTCAGTGCAAATCTACGTCATGGCTATTTAGCACAAATCGAGAATACCTAAAGCATAGCAAAAACTATTATTGCTGTACGTCTTCTCTGCAAAACATGGCAAACCAAAACTGCATATCGCTGCAGAATGCAAGTCGCATTTCCTGTGATTTATTTTTTCTGCCCTGATTAATGCTGCAATGCAAGCCGTGTAATAGTCAATCTTTTGAAGACAATAAAAAATGAAACGAGACTCACATATACGCGTCTAATTTTTCGTCGATTGCATTTTGAACAAAAAAGAAAGTATCTTCAATTCACTAACATTTGTTTACCGTTGTGGCATTATAGCCGTTTCATGAGTATGAGTGTTTAAAACAAAGAAACTTGACGTGGCTGGTGATATTTAAATACTTTACCGAGTAGTCAACTTTTCCTCAAATCCGTTCGTAAAGTGAATACTTTTGCTTTTCAAAACAATTTTAGCACAACACAAAAGTACAGAGTTATCTGCATGGTGTGTCGAACTATCTTAAATCCCTGTCAATATCAAGGTAGTCATCAAACTAAACGTAAACTCAAATTAAGCGTAAAAATGAGTGTTCAAAGGAAGAGTGAATAGGATTTTTGGGAATTCGCAAACAAAATCTTTTGACTTAACAACAATCCTATCTTTTCTTTCTTATCCAACAGTTTTCAGAAGCCCTATGCATTTTACTCCGTACAGAGTTAAGGATGGTTTAAATGGTTAATTAAGTGTTATTCATAGAGTAGACGAGAATAACAAAGGATTTGAAAGTCTGAAAGAAAAGATGAACACAGCCACAAGCATGACTAATGATAAGTGACAAGAACTGTACTTTAACGCTTTCATGTTCACGTATTCATTATTTTTCATTCAAAAGGAGTCCCACTACTCTTCTTTCACCAAACTGCAAAAAAAAATGCAATCTCCGGCAGTTCTCTTCATTATTCTGCTTGAGCAACTTTGTGTCTTTTCGTTAGAAACATAGAATCTCCACGTTAAATAGCTCAGAAAACAGCGGAAACATGGTTGATTTGAAACTATAGATGGTAGCTACAGATAGGACTATAGATGAAAAGATTCTTTTTGTTCCTGGAACCTCCACCATATTCTAATAGTGTGTCGTTGTTTTATTATCCATATAGGGGAAATGTACGATCAGTATAGGATTTCGACTGACAGACAAACATTTTCTCCTACAAAGTCACTAAATAGTCAATGCGGGACTTCAACTTTTGTAGGCTATGTTAGTAAATTTTAACCACTAATTTCGTGAATTGGGACGGTGTTCAATCATAGTTGCAGCAGAGACTTATTAAGTAGCGAAAGCTACTTTATAAAATCGTCGTGTGTGTCTGTCCGTCCGTCTGTCCGTCCGTCCGTCCGTCCGTTATCGCGAAATCTCAGAAACGCTTTGACGTACGGACGTGAGATTTGGTACACATGTTTATCTGCTCAATGGCATTCCTGGTACCAAGTTTCAAGTAATTCGGTTGCCCCGTGTATGATTTATGGATCATGAAAGTTTTGATTACTGCGAATCTTGCAGCTTGGCTTTTAGCGAATCTTGAAGATCGTGTTTTAGCGAATCTTGAAGATCGTGTTTTAGCGAATCTTGAAGATCGTGTTTCAGCGAATCTTGCAAATCGTCTTTTAGTGAATCTTGCAAATCGTCTTTTAGCGAATCTTGCAAATCGTCTTTTAGTGAATCCTGCAAATCGTCTTTTAGCGAATCTTGCAGATCGTCTTTTAGCTTATCTTGCAGGTCGTGTTTTAGCGTATCTTGCAGAAACGTCTTTCGTTACTTTTGAGAATCGTGCATGAGCGTTTTATTTATTTATTAATAAATATAACTTATAATGGGCGAAACGTATTTAAGAGGAGATTTAATATTTTCTGGCCGGCTGCTATTAGAGTAGAGTAACAATGGTTTTTAAATCAAGCCTATTAAATTATAATTCAAGTCTTGGTAGGAGCTTATAATACATGAATTACGTACCTTTTATAAAAATGCACTTTTCAAGAAGAGGACTAAATGTAGCATTATTGGATCAAGAGTTTTCATTCCACACCCCTCACCTTTTTCTCTTCGCTTTTTTCGGTTCGAATGATGATATCCTTGTGGTGAATGTTTCATACCAGAGTTGATGATATGTGTTCTCTCATCTCTCGAGAGTGATTTGAAGAGTTTTGAAAATCGATTGAAAGCTGTGCATGTGATTTGCGCACATATGATTTGGCTGCATTACTCATGTCTCATCCACTTTGAGCCACCCTAGCGTCTTTTCAACTATTACATCTACACGTCAGACTTTCTTTGTCGACATTTCCAGTTAGAGCTTTCAACTTTTTCTAGTCTCATCCTTTTTATGCTTGTGATCTCTTTCTTTACACCGTCATCCTCAAACTTATTCAGCACTGCCGACAGGATTTATGCTAAAAATTCACAATGAGCGAGTCATTCATGTATGCTACCAGATAGGTTTTTTACTCTTCACGAACTCTTCTTTTCTGCTAAAAATCGGGGACTTTTTATGAATAGTGCATAGCAATCTTTCTTTGCAATCGAAAAAATTTAAGCTACTTCTCTGGCGACAATGCTGATGACGATAAGGAAAAGAGCTACTTCCTCTACACTATAAATTTTATCACTCGTGCATATATGCACAAAAATATCATTGTAAAGTATTATATATAAGTGGCATTAAAGCAAGTAGCCTGTCTTGGAACTGTAGCAGGGAAAGGAAAGCGAAACGATCACTGGCAGCCCCATTTCCTGGCTGGCACATCTGACGATGTCATGAGGAGAAAAGATGAAAACAGCACGGCTTATTTGGTACTGGTAGCAATAATAGTGGTTCCATCTCGAATGAAAGTAACATGGAAAAAAATGAGGGATTTTATAATGCAACTTTTCATAATGCCATTCCATTTTCACAGATATACTACCACATCATCATAAAAAATGTTTCATCGGGCGCACACACACGTGGCATTTTTTCCAAAGATGTGCATGCATCATTTTATGCTACTTTAATACTCGTTTAGAAACTCGAAGCAAATTTTTGTAATATGAATAATATTACTTAAAATTGCATATCTCGTAACCACTGTTCGATCTTTCTTTTCCAACTTTCTTTTGAAAACGATATGAAAGTTACTTTTTGCTCAAATATGATGGCAGAATGATTGCCGGAGAAAAAACATTTCGAACTGATGCTGTTCAACTTATTTCGTATGTTTTCTGCATACATTTCTAAGCGCTTCTTTGGTTACTTTCGTCCCGTTTATCTGGCCATCTCTACTTTTTTACTTTTCATTTTTGCATGCATAATGGCCATCTACTCATTATTCGTTTTGCTATGGTTTTTTCACATATGTATTTCTCAACGAATAAGTCTACATATTTCTGGAGATATTACAAACAAACTGAGAAGATGGGGCCTAATCCTATCTAATGGAAAGAAAAGCAATTGAACTAAGCTCCACCCGCACAGCGTGCAGGTTGCCATAACAAATAGTAGTTTTTCATATGTACCAAAGACATTGGGATTTGCTATTATGATGAATGACAATCCCCAATTTTATGTAATACGTCAATATAAATTCTACTACTCTTGTCCACCTTGTCCATGTTGACGTGGATTTTGGGCTGTTGTGACGTTTTAAAGAAAAATAGCTTTGTGAAATTGATTGCAAGTCTAACATAATTTCTAACCGAAACTATTTGCTATTATGATGAATGACAATCCCCAATTTTCTGTAATACGTCAATATAAATTCTACTACTCTTGTCCACCTTGTCCATGTTGACGTGGATTTTGGGTTGTTGTGACGTTTTAAAGAAAAATAGCTTTGTGAAATTGATTGCAAGTCTAACATAATTTCTAACCGAAACTAAGTGATTTTATGTTAGGAAAATCTGGTTATTCAATAAACATTCTTCCTTCACTTAAAAATGTTCCAATGCCTGGAATCCTTTGTGCAAGCAAATATGCAAAGATGTTATAAGCGATCTGGAAACTAAGTTGTGACTTGTGAAAGTCAACGAATCAGACAGCGATCTTTAGTCGTACATAAAGGGAGATCTAAAATCCCGGTATGCATCAGAGAAAATGAATTTAATATTGGCTTGCCTAAAGAGATGACGAGAAACATTCGTACATTTATCAGCACTACTCGAACCTGTTTTATGCATATGGAAAAAGTTATGGCACCAAAATATGCGACATTATGAATGAATTTCTGAAGTATTTAAAGTTCGTGGAACGGGAAAAAACAATACCATGCCGCATGTCCTGAATTCCTAAGCATTCTTAAAAGAAACGTCTTGCGAATCCCAGTCGACCTCCTTTTGCTGAAACAAAAGATGAAGAAAAGTACTGTAACCATTAGGTTTCGTTGATATGTTTTAGTGCAGAAATTTCAAACTGCTAAGCGTAAACCGATAATATTAACAACAAGAAAACCTTGTATGAAAAAGGGAAACGCACATTGTATAATTGCCCTTAGATTTGCTATTCTTTGCCGGGAACTTCGGGCTTCATATATCAACCTGCCATGTATTATATCGTTTATTGTTATGACGAAATAAATATTTGTATGGAGTTTACCTGCACAGTATCATCGTTCCAATAGTAGTTGTTTCAAATAGTCGCTTGAAAACTCGTAAATTATTAATCGCATGATGAATAGCGTGCCCATTGCTTACATTGCTTCTTACCTTTTTACTGGTGCTTGAACCATACGGAGAAAGTTCTCTTAAAGAAAATCAGGGAAATCCCCAATCTCCTTTTCAAGTAATGTATCACTCTTTCATCTTGTATTTTTTGCATACGCTTGGAAAATGACAAAAAATGGAGCTGAAACAAAAAGGCCGTGTCGTCAGTACTTTTCTCTGTATCATGTACATATCTATAGATGATTGGAGCATAGTTAGCAAAACGAAAAGCTGGTTATATAGAAGCACGTTCTGACAGCTAGATCAGTAGTTCAGCATATAGAAGTATTCTAATAAAAACAATATGCATACCTTAAAGATTATATGCTGCCTTATCGAGCGGAAAGCGAAAGAATATTTTTGTCAGGACTCCTCATTCACTATCAAGGCCATCTAAGTCAAAAACGTTACACAGAAATAATATCAATATGGTCTGTTGAGTGAACGTAAGCCAAAGTTATCGAACTGAAACCTTCATATCGACTCCGTTCTAAAGAAACGTTAAATGTCGAACGATGTTCCCTACAAAACGTTTCAGTCTGTGGAGGAAACAATATCTTTTGCCTGCTCAAAAAAAATGTCCGTCTGTGCAAGCGGACAAAAGGATGCATTTAATCAAAGGCTGAAAGAACTCAGACAGAACCACGGTGATGCAAAGTGTTGCTTTACACCTCACTTCACATTTTAAATGAAAACGAATATAAAAGCGTCTCTAGAGAAAGCGAGATTTAAAAATAAGACTACTATCATAAGTTATTATGATGTGCGATATATGTATTCTCTAAGATATTAAACATATCTACTATTGATAATTAATACCATATTACAGAGGAAAAAGGTGTCAAGTTGAGTGTCAACAAGATTTGTCAAAGGCGAATTAGTTAGAATTTGGTGTTTTCAATTGCCAAATCATCTAGCAAAATAGCATAGAATAGAGAAAATATCCCTTTTTGTGTGTGTTTGATTTATACTCATATGAACGTTACGTATTGTTCTATGGTATCCCTGTTTAGGGTCCTTGAAAGTATGATTATTTTCAAGTATTGATTTTTTTTGTCTTGGGACATTGCGCTTGAAAATTGTAAAAATATGAATGATGTCAGCGCTTGGGCTACAGACAACTAGAAGAGGGTCGTGAAGAAGAATTTTCACGAGAAATATTTTTCGTATGCGTTTCTCCATCGTTTCAATGAAATTTACTCGCTGGTAATGATGATTATATATGGCCGGAAAGGCGTCTTGCTTTGCATTCCTTTTTAACTAAAAAGCTGTCTTTCTTACGCGCTAAGCGAATTTTGAATATTTGTTACAATACCTTTTATTATTTATAATAAATAAAATATATCAAATAATACCTTTGACTTTTTATTGACATATTGCAACATATTTTGACGTTGCGGGCTTGGAGAAAGCGTCCGAGGCATTACTGCATTTTATTGTCACCCTCTTTGACGTACTTTACATAATCGTTTTTGGCTCCATGCGTTTTAGTAGCTATTTTCGTTGAATAGAAATGGTATACCATATTATTATTTTGTTTGAATAGAACAAGCAATTTCCTTATTTGTAGATGTTATACATAACTGGGACCAACTATGATGTATGAAGTAATTTTATTCCAAACAAGGTGCTCATTTGTGGTTTTATGATGGTTCCCCCTTTCACTGCGGTATGCTCACTATTTGAAATTCGTTTGATAACAGTTTGCAGTAGGAGAGAGAGAATGTTTCATTGTGGCAGTTTCCATTTTCTGCATTTTTCTACGCGCTTGTAATAGGTTGAATGTTAGCGTTAACTTTTATTGCATAATACAAGGGGCATTGCGCAGATGGGTAATACAAAAGAAAATAATGCGATGAAAAAAGAAAATGCGTTTATCCTTTACGGATGGCACTGTTTACCCTTTCCAATCATAAGCATTGCAATAGAATACAACTTTTCATTACTAGAATATTCAGCTAATATATGAAAATCATTCCGTAATAACGAATTTCGAGATATATCCCTACATTTGCTTTGAATATGCAGCTGACATAAAACCAATGTTAACGATGATTTTTGATAGAACCCAAATACAATACAATTCTGGGCGATATTCCTCTTGGAGAACTGACGATATGTTTGTACAATACTCGTAATGTAATATTTATGTAGCATGAACGTGTGTATATGAAATGGAAATGGTCTCTGGAGTACTAAAAGGTTGTTTGTGGTTTTATTTGGATTTTCCCAAACAGAGAAACTCGTTGTCCCCAAGTGATCGAGACAAGTTTCGCCCCCGAAGCAGTCCAGAGTCAGAACCGAAAAGGCCGAAGAGAGAGGAGAAACATGAGGTAAGTAAACAGTAACATCGAAACAAGTCACACATTATGTAAACAAAAAGTTATATGTGCAGCAAATAACTGAGGAGAATGATGGAGACGAAGTATTTATTTGTACAAAGCGGGGAAAGTCAAATTGCATTAGCCTATTATTGTGAAAGGATATTGCTACACTTTCATTCTAACTCAACCAACATTCTCCAAGGACCTCATAAACAGTGGGGTAAAACATAACGCATTACTCTATACATGCATTGAAAGACCGTGAATCATGTTTTTAGATTTATTCATGGAGCGGAAGAATTTCCTTTGGAAAAATGTGACTTTTTATTCTCATAAATTTAAAGAACGTAGCTGTCCTACATAGTACGTTTAACTATATGATTTAGTGGGAATTTGGGGCAAAAGATTGCGCGAATACTATCGTATTTGAACATGTAGGGTACATTACTTTTTTTCCTTTTATAGAAGGAAGCGTACTAACAATACCGAAAAACTAACCTCGTATAATAGCTTTGTAATGAACGGTAAACCATAGAAAACTTTTACAGAAAAGCTGTCGTGTGACGAAAGTTGATATATTTGTTTTATATGTTCCTTACAATGTCCCTTGAAGAAAGAAAAGAACTTGTCGTAAAAAGCTTCCTGTGAGATGATCAAATCATTTATACTCTCAGAGGAAGTGGACAGGAAACGAGAAAAGGAGGAGATGACTGGGACTTGGAACATTGGTATGTTTTATTTCAACCAACCAACCAACCATGTTTCATGTTAAGTCAACCAACCAAGACAGAAATCGCATGAAATAAAGACTGCGGAAAGGAACTCAGGGGTTCTGTGAGCACTCTAAGTTGGTTGCAATCAAAGTTCATATGCTCAAGTTTTCAATGTAAGGAGCTATGTCAATACAATCTGAAACAAAATCAACAAACCCATGATATGTTGGTGGGGTTGTAAAAGTCTGTTTCTCATTCTCTGTAGAGCAGAAAACTCTTGCAAAATTATATTAGGTTCGTTCTATCAGCATACGTAGTATACTTTTATCTGAATGGCGGTAGGAAATGAGAATTTGTGCTTTCTCTTCCGGTCCTCGTCGTAATCTGGGATTTAAAAGCAAACATAATGTCTGTGGCAATCACGTGTTGGTTAAAGAAATTTAAGATAGTTTCTCGTTTAATTATTTTTAATTTTGAGGCAACCTAGAACTAAAAGAAACTCTAGCAGAAAATGATCCTTGCATGTACATACATGTAATATGTGCATAAACGTCTTTGGAAGTATGCCCATATTTTTTATACTATTGAGTCTATTCAATTTATCAAGCACACTTTTTGATTCGATGTTCATGATCACACATACTTTTTTGTATGATCAAATAAAATACGCGAAATAGGTTACGTGAACGCTTAGTTTGTTCGCTGCACTAGATAAGTAATACTTTCCCAATGATTCCAGGCAATTCCCAAGTGTAACAGGCAATTGGCACTTTTCTGAGAAATTCACACCATGGTAGAGTGACTACAACCAATTTAAGCCATTTATTCTCCAATAAGTACTGTTACAAACGTAAATTATACTGCGTCCCTCCGAGTATTTTCAGGCAAAGGTGAAAGTAACAGAAACCCTACTGAATGACGGAAATAATTACCATTTGCAAACACTGATATCGATAGTATTTCCAAGCTATATATAAATACAACCTGGACAGGCAAAACCTATGGGTATAGAATATTACGCGGAGAAAAACGCATTTTGAACACATCGATCTATATTTTGATGATGATTTGATCGGCGCGTCTGCTTGCGAATTTTTATGCAGCTTGCTTGCTGATTCAATACAAAAGCGTATTTGTTTATAACTGCTTTCCCAGTAAAATCTCATAAAAAGTATAAATGTGAGATCAAGTGAGAAGATAGGAAGTGGAATGGATGGCGATGGGAGACACTGCGGTGTCGTTTGTCGCAGGTTGGAGTTTTTATGTTCTCTCACAGTCGGTAACAAATTGCCTTTTATAGAAAGGACGCATAAAGTGCTATTAAATGAATTGAATGCAAGGCACAGCCTGGCACATTTTGTGCAATAAAATACCGAAAAGATAAGGATAAAGCTTTCTCTTTCAAGTATAAATTATTGACGCTTTTTTTCTCTTCGGTAGACCAGTCGTACATAGCAGTCGGGTTACTTTTGTATACCATTTGGTCTTGAATTGATACATACTAGTGTCAGCATTTGTTCACAAAACCATTCAGAATTTTCATTGTCGTGCGTGATTTTAGTTGAATCCATTATAAAATGCTCTTAAACGAAATAAAAATAGTTTTCTGTTACTTTCTCGACCCACAAGCAGTAAAAATGCACGACAGAAAGTTTTTCTTAGGACTCTTCTTTCACTACTATAGTTAGGACATTTAATTTGTAATTGGGAGTTTGCAATGGTTAGCTTTGTAGTTTTGATCAAGCAATAAAACAAATAATACGAAACACGAATATTACATGATACACATATGTACGCGCTATGTATATTACGTATGTAGTTCCATAATGTTTGAATTCTATAGAAAAGTCATTAAATTATATATCGTGATTTGACTTTGCTCTCGAACCCATTTACTCATTTCCAGGCTTCCGACATAAATGCTTTTCTTTTCTCTATCTTTCTATGAAAAGCGATAATTTCGTTAGTACCTGCTTTTCTTGAAATGATATTCATTGCCTGCTACATATTAACACCACCACCATTATCTTATTGCTCTGGAGACAAGCTCATTTTGTATACCTAGACAGGAAAAGTTCTATGCACGCAGCTTCTCACACGTGCAAGCTGTGTTTATAGGTAGTTGTAGTACTAATAGTTTTGTGTGTTGAATGTGTTTCACAATAACCCGTGTGTGTTTTAACGTGTTCTCAGAGTTAACATTCCTGCAAGTAATATAGTGACTAAAATCAGGAGGATGTCGTAAAGGCAATTTCCCCCTAATTTCCGATTCCCACTGTTCCTTTCATTACGAGGAGGCTATATTGCTTTCTCTTTTTTGCTTGTGAGCTTTCAAGAGAGATAGAGCGAAAAACTATTACCGTATAAAGAGAAAGTTACGTGCTATAAGCATCAACTGTTCGCTTTTGTTACCCGAAAACTGTCTGTTGTTGCCGCTCTTTAGTTTCTGTCGTAGTAACAGTAGTCAGTGTTGTAATGTAATGATGTTGGTTCTATTAAAGTCCTCGTGTCGTAAAAAGTACTAGTATCAGGTTTCATCAACTCTGGCTTCTCTCTCTAAATGGTATCGTGCTTACTTTGCCGTATAAGCTTTCTACAGTTTCCTGGTCGCCGTCATCACAACTTTTTACGACTCGTACATTCATATGCTCTTTTTATTATAGTTGTATTATTTCTGGAGAACGTTTAAGTACACAGAGATACAAGTTCCATACAGTCAAAATCATAGAGTGCGTGATAAGTGTATAAATTCGGGACCAAAGAACAGTTCGCCTTCATAGACTAGAGTCGGTCCACCAATTTCACTTTTGTTTCGCTCGCCGACTTCCTTTGTTTTCGCCTCGTTTTCTTATGTGTATATTTACACAAGCTTTCGTATCATGTCTAGCGGGGGTTTCATATAAACCCAATAGTTTATAGTTTGTGTTTTGTTTTTGTATACACATAAAAACTCTGGGTGGGTTAGCTTGCACCAAGTAAAATGTAAATACTACGGCAAAAAAGAGTATGAAAGAAATAGATCAGAAAATAATACATCGTTTGCTTTTTATCGTTGCCTGTTTATTGCGAAACCGTTCTTTCGTTTTATTTCTGGTAATGAAATAATGTAAACAATATACCCAACGAGTTCCAGACTTAGCTGAAAAAAATCGAGAAAACGAGATGCAAGCGAGCATGATGATCATCATTTAGTACAATATAGCGACCACAATACATGAGAACATTGACTGGTCGAGTTTAATCCAAAAAATCTCTTTAGAGACTATTTCGATTTATAAACTAAAATTGCTGGAATCTACAAATACCAGAGCTTTTATAAGAAAGCAAGCAAATGAAAAAAAAATACTGAAACTCCAACAAAAATACAGAAAAATTTATCACTGGTACAGATGCAATCTACAGCAAACTTTTTGATCAAGTATTGTGCATTCAATGCAAAGTAATCTGCGGAAGCTTAAGATAACGATTTAGAATATTTTGGCTGTGAATGTGTCACGGAAAGAAATTCAATTTCTTTCTGTCCTTTTTTCTTTCTCTCTCTCTCTCTTTCGTTTTTCCAAAAAAGTGAAAGCCTGTTTTATTCTTTATTGAATTTACGAAGAAAAAGTTTTCGACTTAATTTGAAGATTGTGTGCATTAAAGCTTTTTTCCACTGCTATTGCTTCCTCCATGTATTAAAAAGTTTTCAATGACAGTGTTTGCATGGAAAAAATGACGACGTAGAAGACTTGGGGTGAATAAGTCCGCCGCCTGGGTGTATGTAAGCCTGTCTCATTCGCTAACGGAATTTCAAGTCCTTTTTTCTCTCTCTAAACACTCAAATAACTGATAGAGAAAAACCTACACAGACATTTTTCCCGTTTTATTAGCAAAAGCATTATCCCCTTAGTAGAGAAAAAAATAAGGGCAAAATGATGCTTTTTCAGGAGCTTAAAGAGATAGGAAAAAAGACACGCGGAGAAGCGTATAATAATTTGACGTTTTGCATACAGAGAAAGTAAGCAGGATAAAAGCTCCCGCTAGTCTGATTCAGTTTGCAAATGGAACAACCGTTAATGCTAATGTCAGAACGAGGAAAATTTAATTTACATTTTTGTTCATCTCCTACTCTACTTCGTCTCATTTAAATCCAGCTCTGTCTTCCGTGAACTGCCTCCCCATATGTGAGTGAATGAGATGGGATATGTGTGTGATCTATTATAACTTTTTTTCAAATAGTGAACCGAATAACGGTTGAATTTTATGTGGAAAATGTGAATGGGAGGTGAGCGAATGATCAACTCAGTGAGAAAAAATCCACCATAGAATTTACAAAAATACTCACGCCAGTCCTTAAGAAAAGTTTAATGATACACTAAAAGAATGGTGGATGCCCCAACCTAAGTTGCTGGTTGAATAGAAGAGGAAAACGTGCAGAACTTTGTGTATTTCACCATCATGAATGTCATAAAAAGCAATATTTCAGTAATTTTTAAACATCTACTACGAGAGTGCTCTTTACTGCTCTAAGCCAACCCTATAATTTCTGTGTTGTCGATAATTATCAGGTTTCCAGTGTGTGTGGTCTATACTCGCGCCAAAAGCATAACCATGAGTCTTATAAGATCGTTGAAATGAAGGGCAATTAAATTGTGTTGACTTGGACTTGAAAATAATTTATTAATACAAAAACCAGATGAATAATTATGATAGATTCTTGTTGAAGTAAAACTGTTTGGCCAAGCCCATGTGATTCATCATGAAGCACTCTAATCGAAAAAATAAATCTATTAAAACAAAAACATGAATTTCACGGGAGTGTTTTTGAAAACTGTGCTGATTTTGGGTAAACAATAGTCTAGCAATATATATAGTATTTTGTCATTCTCAAACTGGAATAACAAGACCAGAAATGTGGCAACATCAGAAGAGTATTTGATGCAGTTCAAAGATAAGCGGTAATCACTTTAAACATGGTAGGAAAGCAAAAAAAATAACGCTCATGATCAG
>VICI01002831.1:0-15166 GCA_019593645.1 Akabosia matsudoensis
TTGATGTCACCTGAAATACCCGGCATTTTAATTACTGGTCCAATTCTAACAGATGCAATTATTATCATATAAAATGGACAGCTAAGCTGTGGTTGAGTACTCTCATATCCATTTCAGGAAATTTCAAGAATCACTACCCCATTCCAGTTCATGAGTGTTTCCCAAGGAGGAGAGGTTAGAAAACTTAACGTAGGTGTTGACATGAGTGATGACTTATATCAGCAGGATATTTTTTTAGTAATTTGGCAGATGATGGTCGTTAGAGAGCAGGTTTTTAGCCCACGGGACCAGGATTTCGAGGCCGGTATAGAAATGGAGCCGTCATAGAGCAGGCCGTTATAAAATACGATTTAACCTTGAACACTGTGTAACGAAATTCGGGCGACAGGAAATCCGGCCGGTATAGCGAGGTTGCCGTTATAGCCAGTCCCAACTGTACTGCTAAAGAAATAAGTAAAGGGTTGTTGCAGGAAGGGGTTTTATGCTTTGCAGTGCACACAGGCTGTGAAAGCGCAGAACAGCTATTGTTATTGTTAGACTGTATTTAATTCAATTATAAATGGCCTTGTATCAGCACAAGCTTAAACTAGATGTNTATCAGCACAAGCTTAAACTAGATGTTCAACGCATCCAAAATTGAATAGGGGCATAGTGAAACATATGCTTTTAAGCGCGTTCGGAAACAAGTAACGGTTAATATTCTGTGCAGGGGTCACTACTGCTGATGAGTTTCAAACCTGTACTCTAGGAAAATTTCAAGAGCTGATCATAACACTTATCCATTGTCCTGCTTTCCATTGAAAGAAAATAAGCCAGTGTAGGTGGAGACTGACACGAAAACTTACCTTTCTTCGAGTACACTCTTCAATAACTGACTCATTAGGCATTGAGATTCGGTTGAGGAAAGGGCAATAGTAAAAGACCTAAAAACCTCAGGTACTTCTCACTCATTGCCATCGGCCGTATAAAGGTTAGATTTTGCTTAAATAAAGAAATCACAATTCTAAAATGTTGCGTACGTATTTTACTCAGCAAATGTCAAATCTTAATCAAGTCAAGCCTAAATATGTCTGCCTAATACGAGATGACGACTTAAGTGTGTTAAGTTCATCAATCATATACTTATTTTATTATTTTGTAGCGAAATGGATTTTTTGTGCGGAATTAACATCGAGGAGCTGTTAAATGAAGAAATACCTTCAAACTCATCTGACGAAGACGAAGCATTGCTTCAAAGTGTATTTGGAGCAAGCGATTTCATTGAGCTGAACCAGGACTCTGCTTTTCGTGTAAATGGCTTCCAAACTTTATGTTACAAACCTTCATCGCTCCCTTTCTCGCCGAACGAAGATCAAAGAGCAAAAATTACAGCTTCTACGACAAAGAAAATTGACGGATTTACTGTGTTGGGAACATCATGGAACATTCTAAAACCAAGTAAGCATAGACAGTGGCAAGTAAAATTGAAATTGATACTGTTTTGGTACTTTAAGTAGCAAATGCTCTCTGTCAGGTTTTCTTGTTTCGGTTTTACATTGGCCAACAATCAAACAACTGACAAAACTAAGTTTCAAGGGAATTCCTGAAGTTTGTGACCCTAAATTCAAATGGTCCATGAAATTAGCAAGTTTGGACAATGCCGAGCTTAACCTTGTGATTACAGCGGACACAAACAGACCCTGCAACGCATCCACTGATAGTAAGAACAGGCAGCATTCTTAACATTTATGTATGTCGTTCAACACTTAAAAATGTCGTCACCTGAGGGAATTTAAAAATGTCGCACGGCACTGATAAATATCGCCACCTGAGGAAATTTTCAAATGTCCTACGAAGCTCATTAATGTTGTCACCCGAGGCAGTTCATATATGTAGTACGAAATTTATAAGTGTCGTATGACATTCAACATTATTAATATTTTTGCACGACATTTATGAAGACTCAGCTGACGACATTTATAAATTCCCTCCGATGAAAAGATTTACAAATACCTCAGCTGACTACATTTATAGGTGATCTACGACTTTTATAAATGTCGTGAATGCTGACTGAAGTAATAAAGTAAGAGCACTTCCTATATTTTCAATGAATTAATTTACTGACGCCACGATTTGGCTTTCTGCAGCTAGGGCCGATATTATTGCCTACAATCGTGTCTCTCAAGCCGTGAATTGTATTCTAGTCCATGTTATTGTAACAATGGAGAAGGAAGACTGTGCAACAAAATTTAACTACTTCGAGTCTGGAATGGAAAAAAAAATCGTTATTCATCCAGAAGACTGGGAAGAAATAGGAAACGCGTTGGAATTAAGATTGCAAAATCTTACGGCCGAAGATCTCCGAGTTTTTCCAGCAGGTTGCAAGTTTTGGTTTCTTGTATCACAATACGGTAAAATTTAATTTCCGCTTCATTATGCCTTGCATGTACCTTAGCGGTTTTTATGGGCTACTTAAGTAAGCCAAATGTTTTTTATTTAAATAACTAGGTCAGGATACTTTGCTGGAAAAATTTACGTCTACAGAACACTTTCCACACATACAGTTGCATAATTCAACTAGGAAAGTAGTTCATGTCGCAATGGACCAGAATCTGCCTGATAATATTCTTTGGTTCACTAAGGGCTGGATTTCGAACAGAGTAAGAAACATAAACAATAGGCCTCTTGCTCCTTCGTATGCCTATAATGTAGGCCTGCTAAAGGATACTGGAAATTTTACATACACCAATATACCGGAAAATTCGGAAGGCATTCAGGGATTATTTCTCTACACCAAAATCTTCAGTGCTGTTCACCGTAAAACAGACAAGTATGTGGGTAATATACGAGTCATAAAATTGTTCAACGAAACTAATAAATTTGTTGTCTAAATTTAACTTATTTGATGTAGTCTTTTAGAAACACCACTTGTTGTGAAACTGTTACTCACAGCATATCTCCAAGCTGTGCACGGGAAAGCACCATGGAAAAATTCCGGAAATCTTGGTCTTCTTCTCAACGGAAAATTCAAGGACTTAAAGAATGGAATCATTGCCACGTTAGAACAGCGAAATACTTGGAATGCTAGGGTAGAATTTTTATGGTCTAGCACTAGCGAGGAGTTTGCATCAATGAGGGATTTGTTTCATGCTGCTGGAACACAAACGTACAAGTATGCGTCAGACAAACATTTCTTGGATGGAGCGATGTACATTTGCACTCCTAGAAAGGAGTATACAGATAAATTTAAATCCATTATCGCCATTCTTTGCAACACCGTCGATAATGTCTGCGATAAAATGCGAATATGCCTGGACAATCGAGATTTCTATCAAAATGACATCCTACAAGCCCCTCCAACTCTAAAGGAATTCGCGAGTGCGCATCTTTCTGAAGCTTTACTAAAACGTATACTTCGTGGTTCGTTCCAGAACTTTGAGAATCATCGAAACTCAAGGACTCTTAAGTTTGCCCGTTTCATATTAACGTCCGACGAGAGACCTGGGTTTTTGCTGGAATGGCCCTTTGATAATCGGATTGCTTACCAAGAGGATGGAAAGCTAAGCACCACAGTATCCTTGTTTGATCTAGCTCCAGGAATATGGGACGGAATTTTCAAGTCCTTGAAGAATTTAAGCGCTTGTCCTGCTAATCTTCAGAAACTACACGAATGCTACAGTGAATGGGTAAAAGGAAGAGCTTCTGACCAAGGTCACTACATAATGAAGAAAAATACAGCCTTTTTTAGGGAATTGGTAAACGCAATCTTGCGCTGTACGTTTTCGGTTGCTCGGTTAACTATTATGGAGGCTCCTCGTTTAACAATTCTCTGGAATCTTGGAGCTAATGATCGCTTATGTGGGGGGGAGCTAATCGTGTATTGTATTGAACCAACTCAAAGTCTTTTCAAGGTCATGGTTAGCCAAGGAGTATCTAGGTACGCAGGCTTCGCTGGGTTGAAGCTTATTCTGGAAATGATTAAAAAAAAAGGTGAAAAACGTCTGGGTGGCGGAACACAAATCAGCTTGGCAAAGAGATTAGATGAGTGTATAATGGATGAGAAAGTCCCCTTTGTTCTTGAAATTCCGCGATCAAAAGAAAGGAAAATATTTGTACCATTCCATTTCACAGAACCGACACCCAACCTCGTCAACGTCTACCTTTTAGCCTTTGAGCGAACTTTCGGACGTACAAACGGTCTTCGAGACATAAACGTTCGAAAATTTTTAATACCTTTGTTAGTTTACATGGGTCGCTTAGACTTTCAAAAGCGTCCGGTACAACTCCACAAAATAATGAGTGTAGTCAACAAGTTGTTAGATGTGGTTCCGGAGGAAGCCAGCCAAGATTTTTACCGGCTGGATAGGCATCTGAGAAGGACTTTAGCTAGCGTGCGGGAGAGTAGAAATGAAGAACAAATTACGGATTCGGAAGAACAAGATTCTATACATCCAACTGATTCCAGCTTGGTCAACATTCGTCGCCCCACCCGAGCAATAGTTGAGTCCAGCTCCGATTCCACCAGCTTACATATCGGAAGAGAATCACAGCCTAACGACGACGATCCCATACCAGTGTGTGAATCCAATTCTCTAAGAAGTTCCGAGGTAATATTTTTTCCAATATCGTCCATTAGAAAGTCTCTCCAATTTAAACTTGAAAACACTGTTTTGCAGGTTTTCTCGCTTGACTCGGTCCCAAGTGAAGTTCATGAGTTAGTAGCTGATATTGCAAGCGGAAGGTACAATTCCGAGCATCACGATCAAGAAGAATGTTTAACGCCTACAGATCACGTTTTTCATAACGAGCTTCACCCAATCGATTCGCCAACTCAACTTGACCACCAGGTGCCGATTTCAGTTGCTCCATGTAAATCTGATTCGTCATACTCCGACGTTACTGAAATATCAAATGTAAGTCGTGAATTGGTCCATAAATTAATCGGGTTACGTCACATTTCAAATGGTCAAAACTAAATAAGCCAATTTTTACAGAGAGCGTGCCCAGTTATCGATTTGATACGGGAGCAGAAAATTTATGAAGTGAAAGTCGAAAATAATCGCCATCAGATATCCACGGCTGTACATGCACCTCAGAGTAGTAGTACAGAAACGGACAAAAGTTCTCGCACTAATCGACGAGTTTACACCACAATAGTCAGCTTGAAATCTTATAACACATCCAACGAGTCCTCTGAATCCCGACATCGAAAGTCGGCTTCGAAAAATTCAAAACCTCCAGTCGTACGCCGCAGTCTTGGCATTTTGTATACCAAAACTGAAGACAGAAAACTATTTTTATTCCTGTACAAGGCCAACCTATTGGAATACATGATGGGAACTACTATTGCCAAATTTCTGGCAAATTTTAACGTAATTTTTAGGGAACATTAAGCGTCTTTGAAATTTCTTATGAATGTAAAATAAATCCTTACTTCTATTTCAGATTTGTGGTTCCACTTTTAGGAGTCACCAAAGCATCAACAGTAGAATCAAAACTTGTGTTCGACGTCGTGCTTATCTCAAAGCTATTCTTCCTTATGAAGTCTACAAAGCTGTTCTGAAGGCCAAAAAGAAAATCAAGGAACTGTTTAAACGCCGGTCCCCAAACATGGTGTCGGAAGCTGAATTGCAAATGGCAAAAAAATTTATTTCCTGATCACATTAGTGTGTGTAAATGTTGTTTGCCGCAGATAAATAAAATTCTGTCTTAATCTGAGGTTGTGGTGTGTTATTTCTATGTAAGACTAGTAAAATCGGCTACGAACAACGATCTTTTTGCGAGGCACAATGATTTGACATTAAGCGAATGCTACTGCAGTTAAGTGTCTTGAACCTCCAAAATATTAACTTAGTACTTATTCACGCACATAAGTAAGTGTTTCTGATAAAATGATGCAGCCATTAAAGAGGTGCTTGGGCATCCTCTACTACAAGCACCCCTCTGGTTTGAATCATAATACTTTTCCGAACCGCCTACTAAGGTCACCATTTTCTGGATTGGCCGCCAGCAGCAGAAATTTCATAGGAAGTGAAAAACGAAAAACTGAACATGAGAGGAAACAGAAGGTTCAAGTTTTACAAACAATATGAATGTGAATTACCTGTCTATCTTCGTAGAACTGCTCTGACTTTAGCTTTCAGGTCGCCCCAATCCACTCGAATGAAGCTCCTTTCTGCCCCAGTGAGCCCCTGCGAATCCACTCAGGTGGATATGACTGGAGGTGACATGTAGTTATATGATGACTGTTGACAGGAGGCGCTCGCAGGTGGCGCTTTTGGGATTGACGATCAAGGGCAACAAGAAGTACATTAATTCAAGATGAAGTTTTATCTGTTTTAAAAGTGTAGTGGTGTCAACGTTACGTGATCAATATACATACGTGTAAATCATGAGATTAGGGGTTAACCTGAAAGTAGCACTGAGCTTACTACGAAGCTGAGCTATATTCAGCAGGTAATGATTTTTTCGTACCTTTCCGTCTCTGTCTCTCCAGCGGTCAATGATCTACAGGCCACATACTTTGACAGATTTGGACCCAATTTAGCAGTGACACTGCGGCCCGTTGGTACTAACCCTACTGATTTGTAGCCCAACCAATCGGTCAACACTTGTGGTGAAAGGTGGTTCCGTAATGTTCAGATGGGTAAAATTTTAGATTTGCATCAAACTTGCTACAGTAATGACTTGGTCACTTTCGACTCCAGTTTATTTTCAGCCCAATAAAATCAAATCAAACTCGCTCAGATCCGGAAAGGGGGCCACTAGGTTCAGATATGGCATGTTGTAGAGTTTGTCCTATCTTTGTTCAACATTGTACGATGATAACTTCATAAGAGCGACCGTTTTGATACAGGCTCGTAAGCTTAGTTTGTCCTCGGCTATATTACTAAGTTTCTTTGGTAAACTGTTGTCCGTAGCTTTTGAATTTCATTTTTTCCTTAGGTTTATAGCTTAGGCATTTTTTCTTGGCTTTTTAGCTAAGGATTTTTCTTTCCTTGGCCTTTTTGGTAAACTTTTTCATCTGCTTTCAGCTTCGTCATTGTATCTGTTAGTTAACAGCTTTTTTTAATTGATAAAATGATTGAAAACATTGAAATAAAATAAACTAAAATCCACAAAATATTCCCTATTCTTTTCAAGCTGTGATTTAGAAGTGGGCAATGAGACGAGGGCGAAGAATAAATTTATCCTTATCAGCTAATAAGATTAGCTAAACTGTTTTATAAGGGCCTGTTTCAAAGCTGGCACAGAATAGTATCAAAACGAATTGAACGTTAACCATCAGTTTGTTCTCAAGTTATCACTTGTGAGGTTCTTCAATGACGTTCATTGTCATGTGCTTTGTTCACAACATTGCTATTTTGCTCACCGTCTTGCAAAAATGAAGGAAAAGATTTAAGAACTCCAGGGGGATTAGTTCGACAAACGTTTAGGTGAGAAGTTTTGAATATATCAATTCTGACTCATAATCGGCAACGCCTCCATATGGCACATTCAGAACTGATAAAGATTCTAAGCGAAAGCTTTCCTGTAAGGAGAATGCATAAGTACTACTTCGATTTGCCAGAAAAAAACCCATTTTGTAAAATTTAACCGATAACTTAGTGCGAAAGTAAGAAACAGTCTAGAAGTGACTCGGTCAGTTACAAAAATTACCAGCGTAAAACTCAGTTCATGAAATGCCTTCTACCACACACACCATCAATATCGGCAGAATGAGACACTCCTTTTATGGAGCGGAGAACTAGAATAGGCCTTTTGAGTTGACTAATCCCTGCAGAATCATCATTTTTCAACGAATATGTTACTTTTATATCACGTGACGAAGCCTTCATGGTGTTCTTCTCTTGGTAGTTTACGATATAACGCATGCTTAATACGAAAATCTTGGCTCATTTAGCCCCAGTCTCCATGAAAACGACGCGGTCATCGCTAAAACATAAAGTAGTTTTGTATTCAGGGCCTTCAGCTGGCAGGATGATCACTACTTACCATGGAGTACCGCGGAGAATTGTCGTTTCAGCAATCAGAGGTAGGAAGTTATTTTTATTGGGATTGTATACTAATAAATTTACAGATATGTGTTACCTCGGGATGTAGAACTTGGCCACTCGACTTGGAAAAGACGCTCAGGAAAGAGAATTTGAGGAATTGGAGCTTCAATCCGCAGGCGTTGGCAGTCAAGCTGCGAAAAGAATGCGAACAATGGACGACAATCGACTGTTCAGAGATGAAAACCTATTGCTTGATACCGCGAAGTATCTTGGAACCGGTGCTTATGGCTCTGTTTATGAGGTTTCTCATACAAAAATAGGAGCTGTCGTTTTGAAACAATTCAATGAAGCATGTCCTCCAACCCTTCCATTTAAGGAGCTTGACATAATGAAGTTTGCCAAGCATCCTCGTGTTTGTTCCGTCATAGGTGCTTTTTTAAGTGGCTTGCCGACGATTGTTCTAGAAACGTGTTTCGGTAAGAAATATAATGGTTAATCACGAAATGAAACCAAGCCAACTAATTTACTTTTAATTTTATGAAGGTTCTCTTGATCGATTCAAGGACCGTGTCCGGATACCCGACATTGCCAGGATATTATTCCAAGTTTCTGAGGGCTTGGCTCACCTCCATTCCTTGAATATTATTCACTGTGATATCAAGCCGGCCAATATATTAGTTAAAGCATCTAACAACATAGCGATTACCGACTTTGGGTCGGCCTTGTTACTTAATGTGAGATTTCAAACTGATGTTGAGTTTGTGAACAAATCCAAAATTAACAAGGTTAACACTTGTGAACAATGTATTTCGCTTGTAGGACAAAGATTGGATAAAAGTCTCCCACGCTTGCGGCACCACTTCATACTGCAATTACGACGCCATTGTCTACAATACATACTCGTACAGAACAGATATGTGGGGCCTTCTGTGCATTGGATACTTACTGCATTGCCGAGAGCCACTCATACCAAGGCCAAAACGAGGAGTTGACTCGAAATTCCACTACCCTGACGTTATGGTGAATGGATATAAGATGCCTGATGGTAGTTATTTACCACTTGTAACTCGAGTTTCCAAAGTGCCTACGTTTGGAGCTCTGCTCAAAACCATATGTAAGCCAAATTCGTATACTTCGAAGGAGTTCATTGAGTGTACTGAAATGACTGCATTGTTGAAAGAGCTCAAAATGACGAGGGACAACATAAATCAAGGTATCCCTTTACATCTAAATTACACCATTTTGCAGTAGCTTTAAATGGTAATTTTAGTTACCAGAAAATTCGCAGAGGTTCCCTCGACCATTCCTGTTGCAGAGCGTAATTCGTACCAAACGAAGGATAAAAAGGATCCGATCAAGCACACCCAATTTCGTCGATTTTACTATGAATCTGATGTGAGAAACAACTAATTCAGCGCAACACTCCGATAGTTATCATTCAACCGATATTGTAAATGTTTTTAGACTGCCGTTGGTGTGAGACCTGATGAGCTCACCGGCTCACATGAACAGTCCAAAGACTGTCCCGATCTGATACCGAATCGGGACAAACCCCACAGTTCAAATAACCGACCAGCAAGCTCACCATCGCTCCAGCCTGGCCTACAAGCTGAACAAGGGCCAAGAGCAAGGGCTGATGAAGGTGGACCACACTCTGTTGAGGTTTCACAGCTCTCAATTCTTTGTTTGCAGCTTTTGTTTTTCAAATGACATTTAAAATTTTCCTTTATCGGAATTGCAGCTTGTTGCCGAGCTGCCACAGAACGCTAAGACAGCTCAAGCGGAAAACTGTAAACAAATGGTACGGAGTCCAGATGTGAAACCAGGGTGTGTATTGTGTTGTCTCAAGTGCAGAAGATATTTCTCCTTGCATGTGTCTGACATGGAGCGTCATGCTTTGAAATGCCTGCAAAAGTAAATTAAACTTTCCTTATCGGGGCAAAATTGTGATTTTAATTCCTTCCTTCTTTTAAAAGTTCATTCCTTTACAAAATCGTATAGATCCCACCGTGTTTTAAAAAATCGCTACTCAATTAGCATTTTTGTAAGTTTCTGTATTTGTCCGTTTCCATTAGGATAAGCCCTATATCAATTCTTTCGTACGTACTTCCGTCGGAATGAGAGCAATTTCAGTGTAATAAATCGTATCTTGTGTAATCGTTTTGGGCCTCTTTTTTGTCCGTTCATTTGTTCGAACATATCCTTGAAGTCTTCATAGGCAAGTTTCCGTGTATCTTGCTTGTAATTGATTTAAATCCCATTAGAGCTTCCTAGCACATGTAGAAGAAAAAAACCAGGAAGCAAGCGAAGTCATTATTGTGTGAAATAAGTTACACAGCTGAGAAGACATGGTATCTCAGATTTCCCCCAAAAAAATTGAGTCGATTGTATTGTATTTGTCGTCGGACTGCCCCAGATTCTTAAGACGCCGCGAACACTTTTGTATAGTGGGTAGCGCAAACTAAGTGAGTAAGACTAAGTGAGTAGGTCGGGATAGAATCTTCTCTTCGAACGAATGTGAATGAAAAGAGTTCTTTTGGAACTTTCAATTTTCTGAAAAACAATATCAATAGAAAATCTTTTCCGCAATGAGTTTATACCAAATGTTCTTCGACTCAACAAAACAAGTAAGAAACTGCAGATAAGAAGTAATGAGCCTTTTCAGCTATATTTCAAATCACTAAAATTTCAGAACCATCAAACAATCATGGGAGCATGTGAACAAGAGCTGGAGCTAGCAAAGAAGAATGGCGGAAAAGAATCCAAGACTACGGGTGGCGTGCAGAGGAAGGAACGTTTAGCACACGGTTTGAGATTGCTTTCGAAGCATTCGAAATACACCAGGGCGTTCAAACCGGAAATGTTCAATTTAAATGCTGCCGTTCCTCTGGGGAACGGCTCTTTTGGCGATGTGTACAAGTGCGTCCACCAAACTAAGGGTGTTGTAGCCCTTAAGATATTCAAGGATGATACCCTCTCAAGAGAGCCATGGAAGGAACTTGGAATGCTTGTTAAGCTTCGACACATTCGAATATGCTCGGTTCTTGGAGCTTGTTACTGGGGTCGAGCCTGCTTAATCCTTGAGTACTGCATCGGTTTGTTACTGATAGCTCTACTATATCGCATTGAATCACAAGAAATAATCTGAATATATGAGTAGGGACGCTGCTAAGTCTTTCGGAATTACTGACGGAACCCCAAAACTTGAGATTGTTCACGCACGTGCTAGAGGGGATTCGATTCATGCATTCACAAGACTTCATTCATGCCGACCTGAAGCCGAGCAATATTCTAGTTCGCTCAAACGGATGTGCGGTGATTAGTGACCTTGGCACTTGTATTTGCCTAAACGTACGTTACGAGTTCCCTTCTACAATCATTCGATGCTTGTTTAATTTAGTACGCTACAAGCTACGTTGGTATTTACAGGGTCAACCCTTTGTCACCTTCAAATTCGCCATCGGAACCCACTGTTACATGAACGAAGAGGCATTACGAAATTATAGATACTCTAAGGACACTGACATTTGGTCTGCTGGATGTATTCTCTTTTTTCTTGACAAAAAAAAACCACTTTTTGAACCAGAAAAACCTCACAATTGCACCGCAAAGAGTCATTTAGACATAATACTCAATGGTTATCCCGAAAAGAATGGACGAGTTACTCTACAGAGTAGAATAGCAACAAGTCGATACTTTGGCGTCCTGAAGTGTATGATAACGTCCTCGCCAGCATCTGTAAATGAAATTCTATCCCATGGTAGTATTGCAGAAGGCCAAAAATATCTTCATGAGGGATTGGAAAATCTTGATAAAAGTCAGAACATATTGCTAAAAAACAACTCTATAACTTTAAAAGTGGATTGACAAAACTTCTTCATTAAGTTAGGCCCGTATAGGAATGGAGGTCGCCGGGGAGTGGAACCTGTTGTGCTAGACACCTACCCGTTGCAAATTCCAATAAAGCGCTCTTTGATGGGCTTTTACTACGAATACGATGTGACTACTTTGGAAAATATGCAGGGAGGTTTGACGAGCAACAGTCAAAGCGCGAAAGCTCGCCGAAGAAGCAGTAGCAAAAGTTCCTTTTCGAGGGATAACGTAAGCTAATTTCACTTCAAAGCCATTATATAAGAATGAATAATCCAGAAATGTTCTTTATTGTAGCAGGTTAAACACGTACTCCATGTAAGTGACCGATGCAAAGCTTTACAAAAAAACGTAAAAAAGTCCGAACGCTCTATAAGGGAGCACGCTGAAGTACATTCTTTATCAAGCACCGCTGATGTAATCAATGGTACCCAAAGTATAACTGCTTGTAAGCTGAAAAACCTTGATGAAGATCGACCCGCGAATATAACGCTGCCAAAAAAATTAGTAAATGGAAATGAACCCGAGAAAATGCCAGAGTCAAGCAGATATCAATCTCGAAGAATAGATTTCTTCAAACTAAAAAATCGGCAGCAGTATATCATGGCTGGAAAGGCTCCTCCAACACGTAAACGCGGCCATGTCTACATGTGCCATATATGCTCAAGATTTATTGCTTGTCAAGTTTCCTTAATGAAATTACACGAGATTAACTGTAAAAAAGAACTCTGGTAACCTTAACAACGCTTCGACTATCGATTATCTTAATCTCACTTTTGTTATCTACATAAATTATACATAGATGCGGAAAACTTGTATTGCTTGAAGTCAAAATTATCCGTAGTTCTACCTGATAGTTGAATAAAGATTTATTGGAATATACGAATCCAATTCGAACGATCGTATGATTTATGTAAATTTCTTATTTTCGAAAGTATTATTTCGATTCCGAAAACGATGTATGATAGAGTGTCACTAAAACCAAACATTCTGAAAATGCAATATCCTTAGTTTCTTGGCGTCACGGGGAGGCCCACCAAGATACAACGATATATTATGCATTTTCGTGCAAGTGCAGTCGCATTTCAGAACCAAAGTTAGGATTCCACCAATAGTAACCGCTTGAATACAGGAAGATTGTATAATTGATGAACTTTGTCCAACAACTAAAGATTTCGACATATATGTCCGTCTGTCTGCCTCCCGGTGCTCTACAGGCCACATCCTTTGACGAATGTGTATCAAACTTTAGCCCAGAAATATTTCTGGCCACTGGCACCAACCCTGTTGATTTTGAGCCGAATTGGTCAACGCGGTTGGTCAGCGTCAGTGGTCAGCTTGGGAACGAGGGGCAAAATTTTATATTTGTAACAAACTTCATACAGTGATTCAGGGTCAGATGGGTTAAATTTTAAATTGTGGCCGATTTTACCGAACTTAGTACAGTGATTTCTTGGGTCACCAGACACAACCCTATTATTGTTCAGTACAATCAATTATTCTGGTACAAGATGATGATTTTAAATAAATATTATTCGGAACGAATCACTTAGCAAAATATATAAAATCAAAGGCCTCATAAATACTTGCGATTTCAAACAGCATCTGCAATCTCCTTAAACTTAAATACATTAGTGTTTTTTTAAATTCTGCATGTCCCAGCTAGTTTACAATAAAAAGCTCCTTTGTAGACGTTTAAGCGTCCCATCTGAATTAACACTGCAATATTTTCAATATCAAACTTTTAACTATAATTTTGGAACCTTATATAGTACAATTTGCCACACACAGCTTATGGTATTTTTACAAAAGAATTATGTTTACAGTCAGTTACGCTTGCTAAGTAAGGTACAAAAATAATTTTTACGGGATTATTTATTTTCATTTGAATATTTTAACCATGCGGAGTTCCGTCAGGACAACTGCTCAATTCAGCAGTGTTACTCAGGCTGTTCCCCAATATGCTCCCTGATGTGGTTTTCTAGGCTAGAGTACAAAGGACTGACTAAGCCGCAAAATATACACTCCAGTGGTTTCTGGTCAGGATGAAATTCATTGTAATGGTTCGACAATTCCTGATCGCTTGGAAATCGAAGACGGCAAAACCGACATTTGAATGAATACAAGGTTAAGGTTTGGTACTCTACTTCTTCTCGTGGATGTGACTTCACGTGCTTGGCTGCAAGATAACCAGGAATGAACCTTTTACAAGTAGGACAAAAATACGGCCTAGATAGTGTGTGGCGTCGGCGATGAATTGGCATGCCATTTACGGGTACTCTTTTGAAGCATATGTCACAGGTCTCAAGATGATGGTCGTTGGACTTGAGTTTCCGGGTTCCTGATGATTGATGTGCCTGCAAGTATTAATAAATGGATTAGTCTTATCTTCAAGTATCTCGATAACAACTGGTTCTCTTAAGTAATCATCTTACCTTCTCATTTCCAGCAACACGAGGGTTCCGGTTGAGTTTTCTCAGACGAGACCGATAAAATGAGACTGTTGATTGGGATAACCGGGTCAAAACCACTTTGTAAATTCTTCTCCTTGCTTCTTCCTTATGATCCGTTAAGCCAGCCTTTATCGTTTCATCTTTGAGTTGGTTTGCCGGTGACTCTGCTTCCTTCTCCACGCTGGCAGATTTTAAAAACGACATAATTACAAACTACCGATACTGGGCCCTTGTAACACAACAAGCTTAATTCACTTGTAATATATAACAAGTTAATGTATCGACCTTCGAAAATGCCAAAACGGAAGGTCGTACATTTGGGCAAGCAACGCAAATGTTGTCTGAGCGTCTGAGCAACGACATTAGCGCAATATTTTCCCTCATGTTTATGCGAGTCTCTCTTTTTGATTTGCAGCGGTTTTCTGACATTTTTTTATGGGGCGAAACGGGAATAAAATCACCGTGCCAAGTTATAACATGTGAACTTTGAGAATGTTCGCTGGTTGTTTCTGGCGAAATGCAATGGGAATCAACCAAGTATTTGTGCATTAACTCCAAATGTGCCTCCTGTGAGAGCCTCAGTTTTAGAGTCATCATACTACAAGTAGACGCCTCCTAGCAGCGCCTCCGGTTGCAACCGCCTTCAGCAGCAGGAGCTTCATTCGAGTGCATTGGGGCAAGTTGAGAACTAAAGTCAAGGCTGGTCTATGAAGCCTCCGTAGACAGACAGATAGTTCGCATCCACCTTCAGCAGCAATAGCTTTACTGTAAATGAGAAGAACACAGTAAATGAGAAGAACACAGTAAATGAGAAGAACACAGTAAATGAGAAGAACACAGTAAATGAGAAGAACACAGTAAATGAGA
>VICI01002832.1:0-15166 GCA_019593645.1 Akabosia matsudoensis
CCTAATCTTTAAAATGAGCCATCAATCTTATCGATTGACCGTTGGAGTCCTGAGAAATGGCGGTTTGAAATTTAAATTTTCCCCCAAAAATTTTTTTTTGGCTTATCGGGTAGACCATCAAAAAATAATGGGGAAATAATCTCTGACATTTTCGCTAAAACTGCGTAGTTTCCGAGATATAAGCGTTCAAAGATTTCTTAAATCTCACTTCGCCCCACTTTCAATGACGAGTTTGCTGTTTTGCAAGCTGCCAAGCTACTAACCCAGTAGCTTGGCAGCTACAGTTTAAGAAGGTAATTTAGGTAACTGACAAGGCACAGCTTGGAATCTTTAAAAACTTATAAATATTTTGGGGGTTGGGACGGTTTTCAGTCAACCAGTGTCTTCAGTGGACAGGTAGGAAGGTTTTTTAGTTTAACTTTTTATCAGCTGATTTTTTTATTCATTTTTTTTATACACAGTCAATTTTTCTTAAAATTTTTGTTATTTAACAGCAGAATTGCAAAAAAAACGCAAAATTTCCGTACAATTATGTACAAATTAAAATGTTGGAACATTTAAATGTTACTCCAAGTTTCACTTGTATGACCGGCTCCTCTTGCCCACGCTCGTGTCCACCTTGCGCCGTTTTGAGTCTGGAAGTGAAACAGACAAAAAAAAACACAAGATAATAAGAAGCGTCACAGGTAATTAATTAACTTAATTAAATTTTCAGAGATAATCATTTTCTTACCTCGATTTCGATCAGAATCTCAAGTCCTTCGATCGGAGGAGGAGGATGAGGTAGACTCCTTCTTGCTGACCTTCACTTCTGAGCTGCTGCTTGGAGCTGGCTCGGGCTGGTTGCTCGAGGATGACTTCTTGTGAGACTCGGCTCGACTTGACGAGCTTCGTTTTTCAGAGGAGGAGGAGGAGGACGATTTGGAGGAGGATGACTTTTCGGGGACAGGCTCGCTGGCTGATCTGGCGTCACTACTGCTGGTCGTTGTCGTTTCCCGGTTTTGCTTGGCGTCACCACGAGATCGCTCGCTTGACGACGAGGATTTCGATGGTTTTGATGGTGGAGGGATTTCCTCCAGAGGCTCCTTTTTACTGCAAGATTTTAAATTTTAAAATATGATCCCATTCGATTTGGGAGGGTTGGAGGAGAGGAGCTCATCCGTGCGTCTGCTTACATTACAACTGGCGAGGAAGCAGCAGAATCTCCTGCGCCACTGCTGTCGCCGGCTTTTTTACTACTTTTCCCCGATCCGCCTCCGGACGAGGAGCTGCTTTGAGGTGCCTTTTCCGTGGATTCAGACGTTTTGGAGGAGACAAGCTGGGGCTGAGGTCCGTCCGTTCAGAGCAACACAACCGACCGTGTAGTGAACCAAGCCTCTCGCGTCATTTACGAGAAAGCTGCTTCTTTAATTAGGATGATGCAGTCCTTCCTCAGTGAAGAAACGCTCATTAAAGCTCTCCGAGTTTATCTCAAGAGACAGTAAGGATGAAAATTGAACAGAGATCTTGTTAAAAGTAGACACAAACATGCCATCAAAAGAGACACGCTTTTTACTTTCTCCCCAATTTGCATATTTGCAGCGAGTACTCGGGTGTCGTGCAAGAGAACCTTTTCACTGCCCTCACCGAACAAGCTCTGCAAGATGGAACTTTCACGGAGAACACTGTTAAAGAAATAATGGACACTTGGACACTTCAAAGTATACTTTTTTGAATGATAAGCCAACGTGTAAGCTGTCACAAGAGTCTCGTCATGAATTTTAATGATATTTCCTTATTATGCGTGATGCGTGCAGGTGGATTCCCGCTTGTGAGAGTGAGTAGGGGAGGCTCGCAAAGGCTGTATATTTCTCAAGTAGGTGAAAAATCGGACAAGGATTTTATTTGCCATGTTGAATTACCTGCGGGCATTATATTTTTAGGAGAGATACAGACCAGATCCGTTACCAGGAAGAGTGGACAAGGAACTTTGGCACATTCCAGTTTCGGTTGTGACAGCGTCTAATCCAGACTTTGGAGAGGGGAACACAAGGCCCAAGGAGTGGATTGACAAAAACACGATTCTGAAAAGCATAAAGTGTTCCGTCGACGGAAGAATGGGTTATTGTCAACCCAAATGCTGTGGGCTACTACCGGACAATTTACGATGTGCCTCTGACGAGGTTGATTCAAGAGCAGTTAGAGAGGGACCACAAGAAAATAAGTTTTGCGAGTAGGAGTCAACTCATTGACGACTACTTTAGGGCTGCCTCAGCAAGTAAGAAGGTTACTGTTTGAGGGCTTGATCGTTGTTAAATTATTTAAGTTGGTTTACCTATAAAAATGTATTATGCAAAAATGTTTTTGTTGTAATGTCGTGTGCAACTTTTAGAATATGTAAACATTCAGCAAGCTTTAGGACTCACACGATATCTCGCCAAAGAAGACGACTTTATTGTGTGGACCACAGTAACAAACAACCTGTCCCCGTTGAATACAAAGTTAGCGGACACTGATGTCTACGCATTATTCCAGGTAGTCGTTTGTCTTATTCTTGAAAAGACAATTGTACTTTTTCTGAGTTTTTTTTATGCATAGAAATTTGGCTTGGATTTCAGCAATATATTTTAAGTCTGATTGAAAAACCTTTGCGAAAAATTGGGGTGAATCAAGACCCAAGTGAACATTATCAAACGGTTGTTTTGAGGACTCAACTGATGGACTTTGCGTGTGCATTTGGACATGGTCTTTGTAAATCTGCTGCAGAGAAATTATTCGCTGAATGGATTAATGCAGCGTCTCCACCTCAGAAAGTCCCGTGCGTTATTTTTTCTTTAGAATTTATATCCACAGGGTTGTAAGGGTACAGGATTCAAAGATATTTTAATGACAAATTATTATTATTGTTGAAGGGTTCCAACGGATCTGCAACCAATGATATACTGTGGAGCGGTAGCTGCAGCGTCAGATCCTGCGAATACGACAATTCAAACGCATTTACTCAAAGAGTATGTTTTGAACCGAGGTAGCAGACAACAAAGCCTGATCGTCAATGCCCTCGCGTGCGACCAATCCGGAGAAAACTTGGAAAAGTATGAAAAATGGTTTTTGAACACCCAAATATAAAATCAAATGATCTGTCAGTACACACAGGGTATTCTAATGGCTAATGGGATTATTAGATTGCTTCTTAAAGCGATTGACACTGGAGCGAGTAATGAGCTAGACTTGAACACTCATGGGCTTCAGTTGTTGCAAAGCATTGGCAAGAACTCAGAAGGAAGGCAATTGTTAATGAACTTTATCAAAACTAATGCTCAGGAGATCACCAAAATGTACAAATTTTTTTATGCATCTCATAAACTTGGACATTGAATATTCCACTTTTTACACCAGAATGGATAAGGCTTGTCTTTTTAAAAAATTGACTTGTTAGATATGGACAAACGGCAGTCGCCAGTTTAATTTCAACGATGGCTCCATACATGAGTTCCAACAGCGGAAGCGATCTGCCTCAGCAGGTAGTTTTTTGGAAATAATACGCTTTTACTGGAGCGTCACTCCACCTAGGTATTTTGTTCACTTTTTTTTTTTTGATCGTTTACAGGTCCAAGCTTACGCGGATGAATTACTTAGTCAAGACAATCTTCCTGGACCAGTGAGAACATCTTTACAGGCTTCTCTACAAGTTATTGCCAAGAATTCTGATGTGGATGAACTCTTATTACAGTGATATAAAAACTTGGCTTGCGGACAATGTGTTATAAAAAAATGGCAATTTATTTTACGTACTAAAATGAGTTGAAAATAAATAAATAAAAATACATCACCCATGAATTCAATAGGGGGATTTCTTTGTACGTGTCTTATTTAATATTGGCTCTGATTTGAACATGATTTTCTTTGATGCTTCCAACTGCTCGAACACCAGAATCTAAATATGAAAAATATATTCAAGAATTAGTATTCTGATTAAAAACCTCTGATTCGGATAATTCATTGGCTAAAAAAGGAGCAGTATCGGAAGACAGGCATACCTCATTTTCACCGACTTGTAGCAGAGGTGCTGGAACATAAAGTGTTTGTTGAGGTCCAATTCGAAAGTATCTACCAATGTTGAATCCGTTAACAAAGACTATTCCCTTGTGCCAGTTAGTCATATCAAGGAATGTGTCCCTGGCAGATTCCTCCGCGCTAAGGTTAAACCGAAATCGTAGAAACGTCGGGGCTGCGGGTGGGACAGTCGCCTCAGTACTTAGGGATTTCCAATTACCAAGTCTGCAACGACAAAAGACAAAGGTACATTATTATTATTTACTATGCACAATTATTTACGGTAAAACCAGAATAAAAATCCTCTACCACTTAACTTGTAGCCCATTTGGATTTGAACTCCAAAGGTATTATTTCGATGTCGCTTATATTCTTGCCATTCAATTTGTAAACGTAATTTTTGTGCAGTCCCTTCCATTGCAAGTAAACATGAGCATAGCCATAGTTCACTCTTGCAGTATTCTCGACTAGCACATCGAGAACATAGTCGCTGCGTGATGGGATACTGAGATTGAAAACTTCCTTCCTGCATTGGAGAAATAAAATGAACTCACATTTCATTTTTCAACCCGATCTTTGTTCGAGAAAGCAATAATAAAATACCTGTTAATCCAGTAATTTCCTTCTTTGAAACCCGTATCATGTAACTTTCCATCGACTAGCAAAAGTCCGAAGTCTTTCACAGGGCCCACCTGTGGACCATTAATATTTTTGGTAAATAGGAATCAAAATATAAATACTTTCCAGCGAATATTTTTTCGGTATTCACAACCTACTTCAAAAACCGACGACATTTCACGATTACTGATAAGCTTGCGGTAGACAATATAGCCGTAGCTTTGACCATTTCCATCGTTGATAGGGAGGTTTTCCATCGCCATTGGCAGCTCCGCTTTCACTTTCAACGATTCTGGAACCTGACTGATAATAATCTTCATAAGTCAGGTACGACTCAGCAAATACTGATGGAAATGCGGCTTTCCCGGTCTCTGGCACCATTTCGACCCTTTTAATTTCTGGCAGTTGATTAAGTTCGATAATTTCTTTTGCCTTGTGATACTTGGGAGTGTAGTCTCCTGCCTCCGAAAGTGGCGCATGATAATCTATAATACGCAGTATCTGATGAATTTGCATCAACACATCCAAGATATAACTGCAACAGTGGAATCCAACTAACCGTAGGATGTTGTTGTGGGTGCGGCTTTTCCATTAACATCGTTGGCACCCGCCATAAAACCAAAGTTGGTTCCACCATGAAACACTGTGCGTCAACCAAAACAATCTATAATCTTGTCGATAATGTTAGCTAACTCATAAATCTTGTCGTGCCGACTGCTTACTATAGAAATTGACGGATCCTTTCCATTCCTCCAAAATGCGTTTCAAGGCTGATTCAATATCTGAACAGATAAAGTAAAGCGTAAAGCTATAGGAATTTTTTAACTTTTGAATTCAAACTTAAATTGATTACCTTTCACACGCGTCTCGTGATGGTGCTCGCCCCAGTGGTCAAACCTAAAGAAGAAAATATTTTTGCTGATGAAGAATATATTTGGCAGTGTTTTTTTTTTTTTTGCTTGCAGAGACCAAAAAGGTGAACCTACCATCCACTCCATAGCTCCATAGACATTACTGTTTTGTTTGGCTGCTGCTCCCTTAGTTTTTTAAAGTTGTGGTTTGGATTACCGGCGAAATTCGCGGTCATAAAAAGCTTCGCAGGTAATGTACCCTTGAACGCATTACCTACACCGTCCGATGTAAATAGAAGAGAGTCATGTGCAATGCCATACTGAGCAAATAACTGGTGGAGAAACTCCAGGTACTCTTTCGACACATTGTTGAAAGACCCGTATTCATTCTCAATCTAAGTAGTAACAACCAAAAATCCACTGAAAGATCACACAATTATGCAAATGTATTTGCGTAAAACTAGATATTTATAATATGTATTCTGCGAACCTGCATTCCTATGATAGGACCCCCACGTGTGAATTGGAGTTTTGCCAGTCGAGGGAGAATTTCGTTAAAGTACCCCCGTACATGATTCAGATAAGGTGTATAATTGGTCCGCACACGCATCAATGGATCGCGCAACAGCCAACTAATCCAATCAAAATTAAAATAGACCAGCAGCATTTAAAAAAGATTAACAAGGCAAATAGATTATCGTAGTTTTCTTACCTCGGAAAACCACCAAATTCCCACTCAGCGCATATATACGGACCTGGCCGAACAAGGGCCAGTAAATCTTCCTCTTGTGCTATTTTTAAAAACCGCTCAAAGTCAAGAAATAGCGACATGTCATTTCCACCGTTTCCAAAGTCGAAAACTCCCTTCTTCGGCTCATGGAGCTGCCACGGCATGTACGTCTCGACAGTGTTGGCTCCCATTGCTCTCAGTTTCCTCAACCGATCCCTCCAATAATAAGGATGAACGCGAAAGTAGTGTATTGCGCCGGAAACTATTCTTAACGGCTTACAGTTCAGTCTAAATAAAATTTAAAAAAACAGTCGAAGAAGCATTTAAGTCAGTGCCGAAGACTTCAATTTAAAAAATATCTGAGAAATATGTAACTACAAAAATGAGTTGTTTTCAGCTGTCAATCCTGTCACCGTTGAGACAATTGCCATTTGTTTGATTGAAGTATTCGTAGACAAATGGAGCACCCCTCTGAGCCACAAAATCCTTTACCTACATAAAAACAAATACAAAGTAAATGAAGCAGAAGTTAAAATTGACATTCCAGTAGTTATTTTTATTTTGGTATGAGAAATCTACTGTTAGCTGTTAGCTAATTTGTTTGTCGACCGTACATACCCGTAAGTGTGATCAGAGCACGCGTGACACCAATAAGAGTAGGCGTCCAAATAATCAAAGTAGGCGTGACACCAATGAAACTAGGCGAAGCAGCAGTTAAAATTGACATTTCACTACTTATTTTTATTTGGTTTGAGAAATGTACTTACGTTTAAAATTACTAAGATAGATAAGCACAGAAGAAGAAGCTGCAGCTTTTTCCGGAGGAAGAAAGACCTCCAAGTGGATTTAGTACGCTTCCACATTGTCTTGAGGCAGGAGACCGGCCGGATGCGAATGAAGCTAATTTTCATTACAAGAAATAAGACGACAGCATTTACAAATTAATTTTCTTTTGTTTAAGTCAAGCAAGGAAAACCTTTGGAAACAACTTTTTAAAACAACTGGTGACACTTGCCAGGGGCAGATGTGACTCTGCCAGGTGAAGGTTGACAAGTGCAGTGCAGTGAAAGCAAAGAAAAATGAACAAAGAGTTGTCCAAGTTGCCCCAAAACTCGCGGTTTTCAGATTTGGCAAAGCGCGAGCTCATTCTTTTTGTTTACATTTTCATGAAAAGACAAGTTTTGACTTGACCAAGAGCAAACGTGCATGAAAGAGAAAACAAAAGAAAAAATTCTTTTGCTTTCCTTCCAAATGAATCAAACTTTCTGGTTTTTTCATCTTTTTTGTAAAGACTTGGCTGGTGGAAAGGAAAGGCGTTCAGTGATTAGTGATTAGTGGTTGTTTAGTGATCAGTGGTTTAGGGAGTTGAATGATTGGTGGTTTGTTTGATACGCCAGTTATCGGTCAGTATGTCTGGGTTTTTAGTACCGACTTTGAAGAATGCGAGGAAACGGTTATCGGAAAATGCATCCGCGTCAAGAATTGCCGAAGCTGATGAAATCTGGCATTCTACTGCGATTGGAGACCAAGAAGATGACGACGACGAAGGAGGTCCTTTTGAGGTGTCGCCGATAAAGAAGACCAGACAGGAAGTTGGAAAGAACACGGTGAAGAAAGGAAAACATTTACAGGAAAAGAACGGAGTGGATGACAGGAGGGACAAGAGGGAAGCTAAGGTTCCTGTGGTAATTCATGCACCTTCTGGTCACACATTCTTCTCGTCTGTTCTTCAAAAATGTGGCTACATCATTCGGCAACCGGTGACCAACAATGAGATGTGTAAGAGCGTCGTTTAAAGCATCATGTTTGGATTCGTTATGGAGTTATACTAATTGAAAATTGCAATTTGCCTGTAGTTCATGACGTGATGAAGTTTCGCAAAACGTTGGCGGACTGGCTGGTGAGTAACGACGATGAAATGTCTCGGGTGGAGACAGAGACACAAAAGTTTTTCAGAGCGGTGGATGACTACTTGTCTGATAAAGGAAACTTCATGTTATCAATGAAACCTACAAAGGTCTGTTGAAACGTCCCTAAATTAATGGAATGAATGACCAGTGTGCAATTATCAGTGTAAATATCTGTTTGTTTTGTAGCACGAAACTGAGCTAATTCAACCTAGTCTTATGCACTGTCTCCTCGGGATAGAAGCCCTCCAGGCAAGAATTTTGAAGCAGATCATGGTAACACTGAGTGAGGCTTCCTTAACTGGCAAGTGAGTGTGACCAATGATCCTCGATTTTCTCATTTTGACAATGTGTTGTAAATCTATGTTTGTCACGTTAAATAGGGAAGAAGACACTATATTTATCAGCACAACCCTGAATCAGTTAAAGTGGCTGTCAATGATAGTGGATGGTCAGCATTATTCGGAAACATTGCTTTCTATACTGACGACAGCCACTCCTTCATGCCAAACTGTGATCATCAAGTTCCTTCCGGATGTATTGCCATCCAACTTGCACTCTAAAGTGGCAGGAGAGTTGTTGTAAGTGCAGTAAACGATAACTGACTATGTTAACATGTAGGCTAAAACTAATGACTGGTTTTTTCGTTAGAAACAAGTTTCAAGATGACGGCCATCAAATAAACATCGCATTAATGGACTGTTTTTCTTCTATGGACATTAATGAGTCCTTTTGGTCTAACATCCGAATAACTGCCATCCAGCAAATGGCTACAGCTTCACTTCAGGATATCCCTGCGTACTTTTCCTTCCTATTCCGTACGGAGACATTAAGCGGACTACATGAGGTGAGGAGCTGTTTTGTATTCTCGATGGTTGACGGATAGATTTTTATGATTCGTAACGATTGTTTTTTCTTCTTCAGGTAATCGAAACTATTCGGGAGAATGTAACTCTTGTTCCTCAAATAAAAACTGCCAAGTCCGATGCGCAACAAGTGGAAATACTTGAAAAAGTTGGATTTTGTATTACTGTTAATCCGGCAATCGTGAAAGTGTGGATAAAAGTAAGCGTTCTTCATCGCTCATTAGTTTGACATTTTTTACTGAGTTCTGAATGAAGCTGATGGTAAACTTTTCTCTTTCTTCCAGCAAATAAAAGATCATATAAATCACAATGATCTCAGCAGTATTCGAAAGATTGATTTATTGATGCTCTTCGTCTTCCTTGACACTCCAAAACTGGCCTTACCTGTAATTAAGATGCTATTTGCTGAAACGAAACTGGTCGTGGGTCTGTTCGAAAAGATAATGAAGGACAATTTGGCGGTATGGATGGTTTCCCCTGTTCCTATGTGTCTGATGCGTGCTCTACAATGATACTTAGTGAAGCGAAAGCGAAGTATTAATTTTATTTATACTCATACTAGATGGTGGATCAGTTGTTTACTCCGATATCTAAGCTGTTGGACACGTTGCTCAGGGGCAGGGAAGCTAAATGCATAGAAACTGTGAGCCAGCTAACTACGTAAGTCAACTTCAAAGGTACTTGCGCCAAGTATTCCAGGTTGTTAGCTTAACCCATAATTTGTGAATTGTAGACGACTATTCACAGCTCTATCCCCTGTGGAAGCCCAAACGTTGATGGGGAATCTAACCTGCATTCTAGTCAACAATCCTCCGTCTCGTGATGTCGTTTTGCAGATTTTGACAAAGCTTGTCGAGACGCATCCTCAAAAGCTATTGATGTTTGCACCACATTTAATGGTAACACGATTTTATTACGTACAATGTCCTTTGATAGCACAGTTGATAATTAAATTATGTATTCTAGGGAGTCCTTGAGTATGTGATGCAGTTTCCGACCAACCAGATACGCTCGCTCATGAACATCCTCGCCATCCTGTCACAAACAGACGGAAAGAATGATTCCAATCCATTTAGTGCAGAGTTTTCCATTTTGCTGAGGAAGCAACTCACTCATTCAGACTTAAAAATTCGATGCTTTGGTGTTTATGGGGCAATGGCTAGTATTCGAAGAATGGCAGAGAAGAGTGTTCCGGATGAACGTAAGAGATTCAATGCGCTAACAAAAAAATGATGCGTCAATTCTATCTTCTGCCAGAGAGCACGAACCTACTTGTCAAGACACCTGACTCTTAATTTTTGCACATTTTCAGAGCGTATCGCTGAACTATGTAAACTTGTATGGAATCTGGTGGAAAGAGATGAAGACGCTTGTAATATATTCCTGGACGAATTGTCTGTTTGCACTGCAGTCCTTCCACGTGCTACTTCTCAATGTTACAAAGATATTCTTCAAAAGAAGTTTGAAGTGCGTTTCATCCTTCTTAGTCAGGTTTTTTTTTTTTGCTTTTCAAGGGTAACTTATGAATATTCTTTTTTTTAGCAACTTTGGACCGTTGATGGTGGCGAAGAGCAAAAGATAGCACAGTTCTGTCAACGAAATCAACTGAACTTACAGAGCGCCTTCGACGCAAATAAAGAATGTACAGAGGAAAGGCTTCTCATCAACTTTGAGAATCACGTGAGACTTTAGTCATTTGAATAGCATGTAGACCCTTTGCATCATTTTCACTAAGCGGATCCTTTATTCGCAGCCTTTGAGCATGAGTCCTCTCGTCGTGCCTGCACATTTAAGAGCGTTGTCATTACTTTTGTTGAAATCACGTGATGACTCGCAAGATGAAACGAATAATTTGGCAGAAATAGATGCAATTCTTGGATGCCCCCTGTTGTTTCCTTCGTTAAATGGTAATTGTATTTTGCGATAGGATAAGAAAAGTTTCTTCATTCCTCGTATTATAAGTAATGTTTTTATGGTTTACAGAATACTACGACAGAGATTCTATCGCAGACCTGAGTCACAGCAAACGACAAAACCTCGGTCGATATTTGGTTTTAGCTATAAACTTTTTCCGTGAATCGATTTCTGCTTTCATCGACAATCGGGATCCAGAGCTAAGGGTGAAAGTATGGCTACGGCTGCAAAACGTTTTACAGTTACAAAAGTATCTTGTTAAACATTTCGACTCGTTCCCGAGCCTGCCACATGCCTATATGTCAGCGAAATCTGTTACCTCAAGGGATGGAGCCGGTCCGTCTGGACTTCAAGGTGCGTAAATTAAGCCATACTCATTTTTGCCTCGTAGTCTAGAAGGGATGATAAGTGTTGGAATAACCAACGAGATTCTTTCATTTTAAACAGCCTTTAGAGCCTTGAAAGAAGGTAAAAAGACAAAATCAAAGGATGGCCCAAAGAAATCAGCGAAGAAGGCAAGAACCGAGATGCAGTCTGACGTTGAAGATGAAGAAGCAAGCGCAGCAGGTCCTACGGTGATGGTCAAGAAGTCTAAAATATGCTTCGATGATGAAATACAGCCCAAAAAAATATTCCCGTATCTCAGACGTTTCGATAAGTTCGTCTTTGGCTTGTTGAAATTTCCATTAAATGAAACCGACGCTAACATCAACTTCACCAACATTTTGTTGGATTTGTCATCTTTGACCCAAAATCAGTCAACAATGAAGAAAGTAGAAATGCTTACTCCTGAAACCCTAGTACTTTTGCTTACGGAGTTAAAACGCCAAGTTCAGGAGAAAGAAGCGCCTTTTAAGTTGTTAGACGTTAGAAGCATACTGCGGTCCATCTGTACCTTTATCAACCAAATTCAATCTGTGTTACTAAAACACGAGGTAAGATACGAACATTTTAACTATTTAAACGTTTGCTGCGAGCATTGATTCACATTTTTTGTTCTGCGTTAACAGGAAAATGATATGGCTGATGTTACGGATGACCAAGCGAAACTAGAATGTTGCCTACGATTGTTGATTGACTTGATGACAATATACTTTGAAGAAATATACAAACTCGATGGCAATCTGAAAGAGAAGCATATTGATAAGGCCATCAATACTTTAGCCAAACAAATTGTTAAAGACACAGATGAGGACGACGGACTTAGCTCACAGACTGAGGTCTTTGCAAATGTCGCCAACTACTTAGGCCAGCTTGTATCAATCGTGAAAGATTCCACAACAGCCCTTGATCATTTGAAATTACTCAAAAATCTTCATGATTTACTGAACGACAGTCCTGAAATGAAAAAAGCCATAGGTTTGTAACATACCCATACCCATACGTACATGCTATATTTATGCCGAGTCAAAACAATGATCAATGATAAATCAATTCGTTATATTGTTACAGAGGAAACCACGAAGGTTTATCTAAGGAATGATTGGAAGCTGCCATCTGCTAAAGTGGAAGCATTTTTAAAATTTTGGCTCAGTACCACCCGTAGTCCAATAAAGGTCATTGAACACTTGGTCTCCACCGTCCTAGCCAGGGCCGAGGAGGATGAAGATGACGCGAGCGTTTTCAATCCAACCGTTTACAAATCCTGCAACGGAACTAACTTCCATATCTGGTATTCAGCTATGGTATCTGGCTTGGCTCAACATGCTTACAAAAACGTAAGTTCATGTAAACCATTGAAGACTTATCCATTTATAGGCGATTTGAGAGTATGCCATAACCTGTTTCGTTGCCGCTTTCAGTTACGAAGACGTGGTGACTTTGATGATAGCATTAACAGTTGGAATGAAGCTTTGGCCATTTTTAAAGCACTTGTGCTAGTAGCTCGTAAGGAGTTTAAACAAAAATCGCTAAAAAATTTCATTCTGACCGCTCTAATGAAGGTATTAGCTATTGAAGGTCTCATTTTTTTAAAAAGCTGCGACCAATTCTAAGTAAAACATATTACGTTTTGTCTGAAGCATTCTCGTCCCTTCTTGGAAGCATTCATTTCTGGAGGAGTGGACCTATTAGCGCAGTACTGTAAGGACGATAGAGATGGTGCTCAGCGCTTTTGGAAAAGCGTTTCAAGTTCCATGTCGGACATTACAATACATTTGTGAACATTCCAAGGTAAAAACGAAATTGTAAAAAAATATGAATTAACACAATACCTATTTTGTTTTTGTTTTTTTTATCTCGTGATTCCTTTTTTAGATTCAAACCGAGCTTCAGCTTTTAAAGTCGGTTCCTCAAATCAAGCTCGTGTTGGAAACTTTAGTTTTCAAAGTTCGCGATGTTGTCGTTGGTATGGGTGCTGCAACAGCTTTCGAAATTGGGTCGTTGAAACATCGGGACTTGAAGGGGGAAGAGATTCACTCCCAAATAATGGACTCGAATGACATAATGTTTTCCAGTGACGAGGATTCTGAGGATGAAGTTAGTGTTCGGGCTGCACCTCTGTCTGCCTTAGCTGACCCCGCGGAGGAAATCAGTGACAATGAAACTGACGATGACTAAAATGGTGTTGGGTGTCCAATGTTAATTTCGTTTCGAAACGATCCATTACAAGATTTTTTTCTTCTGAAAATGAACGCAACAGTTTTAAATGTAAATTTAATTGATCATCCTACTGGAGATGCATCTAAATAAATATTACTACCTTTAACTAAAGCTGTGTTTAATTTACAATGATTACGCGGCACGAGTTGATATAGTTGAATTCATTCATTCAATGACTTGTTATCTTGAACTGCTAGCCATTAAGGATAAATATTATGTTCCTAGTTACTTTCATATCAGTATTTGCCAACTCCGAATCATCGGCCGATCCATCAATATCCCCTAACTAATTTCCCACGTGTAGTGAAAACATTGCTGAACAATATAGGTCACATGTAGGCAATTGCCAACTTGAACGCTTCAGGTGTACTCAGTTAGCCTGTGCTAACCTAACGGTTTATAAGAATACAATTCGCTAAAAAAATATGCAGCTTTTATTAGGAATTAGTATGTATTACCTTTCCATTGCAAAAAAAATCTGTTATATGCATCATAGGTAAAGGTTACCGGTTCCCAGCATGCTAGTACAGTGTGCTTAAGCGCAACTGCAAGCCTCTTATTAGATTGTTGACGATTACAGGCCAACAATTTCATTATCATTCTTCCTTTCAATTTTTATTCTTCATGTGATCTACAGCTCTTACACAGTTATGCCTATGCGTACATTTTATATAACAATGTAAAGATAATGAGACAACGCTACTCTTTCCAGGGCAAGACTCAGAAATCACGACCTTCAGGATTCTCTCACTAATAAGGCTTCCACAACAGTACTTCCGACGCTGCAGCATTTACATATATCCTTTAATGAAAAGGACTTCTGCTTTGCTAAATCGTGGGAATTTATCGCTTCAGATTGACACTGTCATTGAATCATAATTCATTTATTTTTACCCAGCAGCTCATTTTCATTCATCGCCACTTGTTAGTTTGAAACCAGAGTTTGGATCGCTGACGTTTGAAAGTTACCGTGTATTTTGTGTTGTTGTAGCTAATCTCAATTAGCAAGGAATCCTCACAGTTAACATGCTTGTCCAACCTTCTGCAATTATGGGCTTATAACGTGTCACACATGTACTTTTTGTGAATGTTCAAAATTGATTTCAATTGACAGTGTTTGTGTTGTACATTTACAAAATTTAAATTAAAAAAATGAAAATCCTTGAGAGATTAGGCCGGTTTACAATGTCACGTATTTCAAATTCAGCCAGCATGGCAGGCTTGATATTTTTGCTAGTAAATTTAATTGGAAACGCGTCTGGGGCGATTCGCAATTCCGAGAAAGAATTTACAATAAAACATAACACAATAATTGAACACACCAATTTCATGGAGAAATATGGATCGCTCTTTGAGTTGCCTCCAGTTGCAGAAATATTTGTGACAAGAGGTGACACTGAAGACACAGTGCCATTGCATCCGGATGACTCTGGTGACATTGTTATTACAGAGGAAATGCTTCATAATGGAACACAGTACAATCACGTAGTTTTAGCATGCAATGCGTCCTTCCCTGTTGAGTGGGTATATGAAAACGGTGATGGTGTAAGTTTTCAATAGATTTGCGTATAATACTTAAATAAAAGAGATGTTAATTTGAATTGAGAATTTATCATATAATCCTTTTTTAGGCCCCGAGGCTGTATA
>VICI01002834.1:0-15160 GCA_019593645.1 Akabosia matsudoensis
AATTTCTTTTTCACGTTTTCCTCCTTGCACACTCCAGACAGGATTCACTACATTAAAGTGCCTTCGAAGCGAGGTTGTTGTTCGCTGTGGCCCATTTCCCATCTAACACGTGCGAAAGTCCGATATTTTCCTGACAGCATTCACAAGGATCTCGAAAAGTTATTTCGAGCCCAGAAATACTTTGTGAAACAGCATTTCTGCTTCAATATGAAGGATGGGGTTATCGTTCCAATTTTTCTGGCGTATGGGAAGGTAACAAAGTCCGTTTTGGTATCTTAACTGCGAAGAAAGTTTTTCTGGAAGATTTTTCACATAATCATCTGCAGAAATTCCGGAGAACCGGGGTGTCTCCATGTATGATGTATGCTCAGGGTTGCTTCGGGATTCAACTCCTTCCTACGTTCTCTATTGCCAAGTTCACCTTTTTAAAACATTTTCGAGGGCTTATCGCATTTGTTGGTGTTCGAGGGGGAGGGTAACATACCTAAACATTTGCGTGTTGACTTCAAGTCTTTTAAATTGTGTCTATGATTAAAAGGGAATACGGTTCGAAATGGTATTTGAGTGGAACTCAGGCTCACAAGCAAGCCACCTATGACGACTTCATAGCAGCCACCGAATACATCATCAAACGGAAGTACGCGGACCCCTCCAAGATCATTATTGAGGGCGAGTTGTTTGGGGGAAACCTTGCTGCTGTGTGTATGACACAGCGTCCAGAATTGTATGGGGCGGCTATAATTCATGATGGGTAGGGAAAGTTGCAAAGATATAAAAATGAAAAATAACAGGAAATGTATACTAAATAACCTTATCTTTTACCGAAATCCACGTTCCTGTAAAGACTTATGGACTTGATGAGATATCACATGTTTCCCGAGTCTCAAGCTTATCTAGATGACTTTGGTCATCCAGAAGCCCCACACCATTGCGAAAAGTTGGCAAACTATTCACCCCTCCATAATATAATCACTGGGCCCAAGATGCCGTCAAAGCCACCTGCTGCAATGGTCGTAATTGGAAAGTCTCCTAGCATGTCTCATCAATCAAACTCATTCAAGTTTGTATCAGAGCTTCAGTTTACGTTTGCTTCGAAATCTACAGGAGGTATGTCATAATGCATATGAATTTAATAAATGTCCGTACGTCCGTTGTGTCGTCACTTTTACGTAAAATCTAAAAGTAATCGTGGGATAAATGTAAACCGTCTTTGTGGTGGCTTCTAGAAAAATCCCTTTTTGCTCTTATCGAAAACATTGGACGAATCCAGCGGGACGCTTGGTGGAAGACTACTGAAGGTTCTACCGTTACAATGTCGAAAAAATATCTCGAAATTAGAATTTACACTTACTTTCACCTTAAAATTTTCTACAGATTGAAGAGCGAGTGTGCATTTTAAGTTTCCTCGTACTATCTTTAGGGCTGAAGTTCTATGAAAACTGATCATAAGTGCACATGCAGTAAATATGTACTGTAGCATTATGTAGGTTGTCCAATCTTTTATGTCTTTTATGAATAAATCAAAATATGTATTCTATTTACAAATTATTTGTACAAAAGTGCTTCAGTCCATCATGCAGATTGTAGAGCTATGTAACCTAATTTAAGTATTATCCTTTTCGTACTACCATAAATAAAAACTCATTGATATACCGGTTATAGCAGTGGCCAGAGGGCTGCAAAGTTTCAACCGTGTTCATCATATTCAATCGTTCACGAAGCATTAACTAGATTTTCAGTATATTGGAATTTTGCCATCAGTACCAAGTTGACTGCTGGAACACGATCTTTGTTGCACAATGCACATGCACACAGGCGATCCCTGATGGGGAAGCCACTAATATGATGACGTATCATCACGTTACCTTTACTTCATACAGATGCATCTGACTCCACCTGTCAAATCCTTGAGCTCTACATCAGCTGGTTGTAGTGTTCCAATCTCACCAGTGTGCATGTGCATACAAAACAATTCCACTTCGACCACATCTAAATAAATAAAACAACTAACAACCTGGCCGGAAATACAGAAATTTGGAAGCTTAAAGTGAACATAAATGTGACATAGTGTTAAAGTGTTTGCTTTTGATAGCAGTCACGTTACCTGTTTGATCTGAAAGCTGACTTGTTGGACGGATCTGCAGTAATGGGTGACATTGATCCTGTGGCCTTGTTAGCAGAAGTGAATCCAGAAATAGAACATCTTGTTCGAGAAGCTCTTCAATCTCAAGGGGATCTCAGAGAATATTCTAAAAACATTGAAAAGGAGTTGAGAGAGGTGACAAATATGTTAACCAATATAGTTTGGTCTTTTTTAGCAGTATATATGATCCAGATTTTAACAGATTTTATATTTTTTTAATCCTTTTTCCTCAGGCTGAAAATGAGTGCATCAAGGATTATATCAGAGAAAGCGGAAATATTGCAAACCTGATGACCCAGATTTTAACAGATTTTATATTTTTTTAATCCTTTTTCCTCAGGCTGAAAATGAGTGCATCAAGGATTATATCAGAGAAAGCGGAAATATTGCAAACCTGCACAATCAGATTGATGAGTGTGATAAAATATTGGAGGCCATGGAGAGGATGCTCCTAGGTTTCCAGTCCGAGCTGGGCTCCCTCAGTACTGAAATTGAAACGCTGCAAAAACAATCAATCAGTATGAGTGTCCAGTTGTGCAACCGACAAGCTGTTAGAGGAGAGTTGTCCTCCTTTGTAGATGATCTAGTTGTATCATGAAACTTTGATAAGGTTAGAGAATTTAGAATGGAAGTAATTTTTTTTTACATTTCTTCAGCCAACATTGTTCCAGTAAACATTCAGTTTTATTATTTTAATGCAGGACAATCCTAGACTCTCCAGTGACTGAGCCACCCTTTATTGAACAGTTGAAGATTTTAGGACAGAAAGCCCAGTTTGTCGGAACCGTTCGTGACACTCGGGCAGCAAAAGATGTAGTTGATGTTATTCAAAAGTTGACTATCCGAGCCACAGCAAAAGTTCGGGAGTACCTGCTAACGCAAATTTACAAGTTCCGCAAGCCCGTCACTAACTATCAGATACCTCAAAACTCCCTTTTAAAACACAAGTAAGTCCGTCAATGTCTTCATAAATGCGGATGAAAATTTTAATATACCTGCATAGTTTTTCTTTGAATATTTTTTTTTGTTTTTTTAAAATAGATTTTTCTATGAATTTTTAACGGGAAATGAGAAACAAATAGCTAAAGAAGTGAAAGATGAATACATTGACACAATGAGCAAAGTATACATGTCCTATTTTAAAACTTATTCGTCACGGTTATCGAAAAAACAAACTACCGATACAGCCGGGAAAGATCATGTGCTCGCAGCGCCTGAAGAAGTTAAAGGAAAAAATCCACTTTTTTCTCTTGGGAAGAGGGCGGACTTGCTAAATGAACTTGAAGCACCTGCCCTTATTCCACATGCATGGACTGGACCGCCACTTCCTTATGAAGCATTATTTCGATCTCTAATCTTTACGCTTGTGGACAACGCTTGCAGGGAATTTCTGTTCCTGAGTGACTTCTTTTTAGCAAAGGGCCCACTTTTAATGGATTTGTTTCATGCGGTTATGGGCAAAACGTTGGGACATATACTGGTACGTTAAAGAATCAATATTTAGTTAGTAATTTATATCCTTTTACATTTTCCATTTTTTGATTTTTTGTAGACTGTCATTGAGGAAGGCACAGCTTCTAGCTGGGACGGAATTGGGTTACTGTTATGTGCTCATATTGTATTGAGGCTTCAAATGGTTACACATAAACGAGCAGTTCCAGCATTAGATCAGTTCTTCACTGCAGCCTTGGATTGCATATGGCCTGCACTTGACAGGTCTCTAACAGCGAACACGTACTCTTTGAGGAATTGTGAAACGATGCCGACAGATCTGATGCCACATTACGTAAGTTGGCAAAATGGTTTTGCAATGTTTTAAATAGTCCAAAGTTCAAAATGTTTACGGTTACGATCTCAATATATTTTGTATAGATTACTCGGAGGTATGCCGAACTAAGCAGTGGCTTAGCTGTGATAGATGCAGGTTTTCCACAAGAGAGAGTCCGTCGATGTCTCCAGTGGCTCCAGGAAGAAATGGATGCTAATTTGGTCAGAATGGCTAGTGCTTTTCAGGAGAGGTCAAAGCAACTTGTATTCCTTATAAATAATTACGATTTGATCTTGTCAGTACACTTAGTAAGTCGATGAAATCAATCAATATCTAGTATAACTACTCCTAGGTACATTTTGTGTAATTTTTAATTATCTAATATTCATTTCTTTAGGAAAAAGGGCAAGAACCAAAGGACACTGATCGTTTTAAAACAGCACTAGCAGCTAAAACAGGAGAGTATGCAGAAGAAATATTATCTCCTCACTTTGGTGGCATGATTCAGTTTGTTAAAGAAGCAGAAAATCTTCTCCAGAAGGAAAAAGGCGATGTAATTTCTCATGATGAAGGTATGATCCCGTTTTTTCCTTAACCTACATCTTCTCCCGCAATTAGTACTCATCAGTGTCTTTATGTGCAGCTCGAGTAATCTCACTGATTTCCTCGTTTGGATCGAGCTGGCGACAAGCATTGGATGCTGTCAACCGAGATGTGATGTCATCATTCCCCAGCTTCAAAACAGGAGCTGCTGTTTTACAACAAGCATTGACTTTGCTTGTCCAGTATTATCATCGATTTCAAAAAGTCATTGGCGAAGTTCTTCCTCATTTAACTGCCAGACAAGATTTGGTAAACATCCATCAGCTCATGGTGGAAGTGAAGAAGTACAAACCAAACTTTTAGACTTTGTAATCGAGCGTGTTTGAAACATTTGAAACGTTAACCGTGTAATAAATGAAAGCACATCGTAGTTGCTGGTGGAAACAATTTCTATTTCCTTCTTTCGCACACCAACAAAAAAAAAAGGAAAAAAAAAAGGTTTCTCATGGGTTGCTCCAATATTTTCGCTTCAAAGTTACTCATTTGTTTTGTCATATTTTTGTTCTAATTGTGTGCGTTGTATTTTGTACCAAACGTTTGCTTGACCGTCACTCTCCAATGGCGAAATCCAAACGATCCTTTAATTTCCTGAGGAAGACGTCCAAATCAAAGACCAATAAGTCCGGCCCGACTCCTACTCCCCCAGCACAAGCAATTCCTCCCAGAGTAAGCACAGCATTCTGTACGTTCGAAACGTACATTAAATGTGTTCTCCTCCGATTAGAATTCCCTATTGCATGAGTCAGATCATGACTTTCAGGACCGCAAAACAATGACATATTTAGAGGTGAAAGACGCTGAGGATGACTTTAAGGAAGACGATGACTCTGGAATAACCCCTCAGGACTTAAACGAAGGCGTTGACTTTTCAAAGGAAAAAAACGCATATGGAAAGTTTCGTTCCATATTTCTTCTTTCGTCGCATCCTCGCATACATCGGACCTTGTTCCGAAGCCTTACTGGCGTTTCTCAGGAAAGAGCGCGGCATCTGTCGTCATATCCCTGGGTGATCCATCCGTATAGCGACTTTAGGTATCCCTCCATATTACCCGTGTCAAAAATATCCTCTACTCAAACACAAACAATTTCTCTTATCATATAGATGGGTTTGGGATATTATCCTGTGTATCTTTTTAGCAGTAGCTTTAATAATTAATCCAGTCCTGCTAACCTTACTACTCCTCCCACCGCAAGGAGGTCGGTTTTCTCGTCACTATTTGTATACTTTCCGGTCTCTTCACACTGGACATTGTTGTCAACTTTAGAACCGGCTATACCAATGCCGAAAGCAACTTAGTTATCCTTGATAGCCGAAGTGTTGCATGGTAAGCTTGCTGCTCCACAGTCATTCATAGTTACGAATTCTCTTGTGGAACTACCTGCTAATCTTTTTTTTTCTCTGATACTCCCAGGCACTACTTTAGGACCTGGTTCGCCATTGACCTTATCTCCACAATCCCTTATGACCCCTGTTACGTCCTCATCGCGAAAGTCTTTCATCTGCCGGCACCTTTACAAAAAAGTGATAATATAATTTTATACTTGAGACTGCTGGAGCTTCTCAAGGTGTTTCGTATTGTCCGAGTGATCAGATACTTAACAAGATTTCAAGAGGTATACTATTCTATCNACCTTTACAAAAAAGTGATAATATAATTTTATACTTGAGACTGCTGGAGCTTCTCAAGGTGTTTCGTATTGTCCGAGTGATCAGATACTTAACAAGATTTCAAGAGGTATACTATTCTATCTAAATCCTATTCCGTTTTTTGTTCTATCCATGACCATTTATCTCTTACAGGCGTATCAAATTGATTCAATGTACATTCGCGTGATAAACTTGCACATTGTCATATTTTTCGCCCTTCACTGGATTAGCTGTCTACACTATTTAATCGCAGACCTTTTCAATCATGACCCACCCAAGGCAGACAGCTGGGTGACCTTACTTAACTTATGGAATCAGCCCGTGTGGAGAAAATACATAAACTGCGTGATTCGAGGGCTCTCCAACATGGTACAATTTTTTGTACAAATCATGAGCTTCATGTTTTGTATTTCGGTCTAAAACCGGAACTATCATTTACTAACTTCGTTCGTTGCTTCAAATATCTGTACTTCGTGAAGGCGTGTTTAGGATATGGAAGCAGCGTACCTAAAGAACCTGAAGACATCCTATGCACGATTTTCAGTATTATGATAGGCGCCACATGCTTTGCACTCTTTATCGGCAATCTCTCCAGCATTTTAATTAGCGTAGATGTCGCCCAGAGAAAGTACGCCGAGGTTCTCAACCAGGTAAAAAGTCGACAGATTAAGCCCCTCCATACATGTCAGTCGTGTCACACTCAATGCCATGATTACATTGATCTCTTGATCAGGTAACCGAGTACATGAAGTTCAAACAAATTCCGAAGGAGCTCCAGCAGCGTGTAGTCATGTACTATGAACATCGCTACAGGAGAAAGTACTTCAACGAGTACAACATCCTCAACAGCTTGTCGGATGTGATGCGACAAGAGCTGCAAATGTTTAACTGCCGAAGACTTGTACAAGACGTGCCCATATTCCACGGTCTTCCTGTGACGATCGTTCAAAATATTGTTGCCCGCTTGCAATTCGAAGTAGGTTTTGAAAATAATTTGGTCCCTTGTTTAGTGAATTCGTTTTGCCAATTTTACTTATGTACATTGCGGAATTCTGTTTAGGTATACCTTCCAAAAGATGTAATTATTGGGGCACATACAATTGGCGACTGTATGTACTTTATCGAGCAGGGGGCTGTGTCCATTGTTGCTCCAAATGGCAAGACAGTTTCCTACTTACGAGATGGCGACTTCTTTGGCGAGCTGGCTCTCATTACCAATGAGAGAAGAAATGCGACTGTGGTCGCCACAACGTTCTGCGATATGTATAGACTGGAAAGGGATGATTTTGAAGAAGCGATTGCGGGATATCCCGAAGTCTACGGACAGATCGTAGAGGTATACATAATTTTCTAGAAAATTTGAAATGAAATATGGGTAATCGCATTTGACTGACTTCAAATTTCAGTATGCGGAGCGAAGAGCGGCTAGAACTATTGGCGTGGCAGACATGGAATCCCTCCATCCCCGGACACAACCTGGAGAAGACATTTCTATGAGCGAGGAGAAAAGTTCGTGGACGCTGCCAGATAGAGGAAAAAACAAACGAAAAGAAAAGCGAAAAGGTGGTGGCTCTCTAATAGATGAGAATTAAAAATGCACAATTATGTACAAATTTACAAGTCGTATTATACATAAGTAGTTTGTTTTATTCTTCAAACTCGGACTACTTACAACATGAACAAAGCCACGTTCTACACGTCCATATCACTCATGCACATGTATCTTTTCGCCCCATCGGCTTGGCACTGTACAGGAGTTGTAGATTGTTTACTTGTTTTCCTGTCTGACTTTATCTAGCCTAAACCTAATGTGTCTATCATACTAACGCATGAGAAAAGTACTTAGTTAAAGGCAATTTACGGGTAAAACTTGAAGAGTTAAGTGTTGTTTGTCGTTGGCATTTAAAATAGTTAACAGCCGCAATCAGTTTTGTAGTATTATTCGATGTGCTTTCGAACAGGATCTTTAGCAACAGAGCCCGACCGGGTTCAATAAAGTTTTACGGGTGTTGTAAATTTTATTTGTAATTACCGAGTTAGAAATGGCACCCATTCCAACGCCAACGGTTCAAACACAGGCCGAGAAAAGGCCTTCATCGAGGCCTATTGGGGCAGGAACATCTGAAAGGAGGTAAGCATTGGAATTGGAAAGAATTTGTGTGATGCTGATAAGGGCATGTCATACTAAACTTTTTCCTTTGCCAGGTCCGAGCTAGTGACAAGAGTTAAATTCAGTAACACTTTGCCTGACCTACCCTTCGATCCAAAGTTCATTGCGTATCCATTTGGCAGCAACCGTTTTGTAACGTACTCGACCACTTCGTTGGAAAGAAATTATTTGTACGAGGTTCTCACGGAACCCGATTTAGGGGTTGATGTTGAGCTAGTTATTCCCAATGCGTACACCGCTCCGTCAAATGCATCCCTCCATTTGGACCCCAAAGACGAGAGGCTCTTGGAGGACGACAATTTAATGCAGAAGAATCAGAAAAGAAGTCGTCACCATGCTAAGAGCGTATCTTGGCTTAGGAGGACAGAGTATATTTCTACAGAACAAACTAGATTCCAGCCGCAAACCATTGAAAAAGTTGAAGCCAAGGTTGGGTATTCCATTAAAAAGAGTCTTAAGGAGGAGATGCACTATATGGACAGAGATTCGCAGGTAGAGGATTGTTTTTTAAATCAATGCCATTATCCGAAGACTAAACCAAGTGGTAAATCTATTTGATCATCTTCCCATTGACAGATTGAAAACATCAAAAAGACGTTTGACGATGCCATGAAGCCTATCGACAGCCATTTCGCCAAACCTGGAGTTGTCCCGGTTGAAATCCTTCCTGTATTTCCAGATTTCAATTTGTGGAAGTATCCCTGTGCTCAGGTACTCATATATTTTTTGTACACTGTCTTACGGAATTCCTAGAGTAGACATGATGTGAACTCACTTTACAGGTCATATTCGACTCGGATCCAGCCCCAGTCGGTCGCTCGGTACCTGCCCAGTTGGAGGAAATGTCCCAAGCTATGATTCGGTACGTGATCACTGATCCCTCCCATTCTCTAATATGCCCTTTTGCAATGATAGAAATAAGGCGAATTCTAGGTAAAATGCTGCCTTTTTAAACGCTGTTTATAATAACAGAATCAGCTCACAACAAGTAATCTGGTCTTCAAGTATGTAGAGGATTTTTAATTCTCCATGCATTGAATTGATCGGTTGCTTGTTGTTCGAGTTGCCAAATTTTCTGTATTGTAACACCGTAAAAATGGCGACTGAGCCCGTGTGAAATGTGAAACAGATATCTGAGCAACACATTAAAATAGAAAGTGTGTTTCATGAAAACTTACTCGGACATTCGGTGGGAATTGAGTCAATTTGTTTGGTGTTTTGACAGAGGAGTCATGGATGAAAGTGGTGAGCAATTTGTGGCGTACTTCTTGCCAACGGAAGAGACCTTGCAGAAAAGAAAAAGAGACCAGGATCTGGAGCAAGAATATTTGGATGAAGACACGTATGAGTATAGAATGGCTCGTGAGTACAACTGGAACGTGAAAAGCAAAGCCACGAAGGGATATGAAGAAAACTACTTTTTCGTCATCAGGGATAATGGCGTCTTTTATAATGAGCTAGAGACGAGGTAATGTTAAGGTTTTTTATGGTTATGTTCCTTATGATTAAGATAAGTAAACCTATTTCATATTTTCTGGCAGAGTACGATTGAGCAAGAGGAGAACGCGTGGTCCTAATCAGCAACTTAATACAAAGCTGTGTGTCAAGCATGTTCCGCTGACGCCTTCCGATTATAAGTTCCAGCGAAAAAGGGAAAAGGAACTGGAACCTCTTCAAGAGGAAGACGAAGAAGAGGAGGAGGTTGAAGAGGCGAAATCAGAGAAGTCTGATGGAGAGGGCGAGGCTGACGCAGAGAAACAGCCAGCTGGAGAAGGTAAATCAACTACCGAGGAGAAAAGTGGTAAGGACTCGGATGGTAGCTCGAGTTCAGATTCAGAGAAATCCGATTCAGGTAATAAATTGTCTATTTATTATCCGTGCATGATTTCAAACTGTTTACTAATAAAAATTCCATGTTTGATACTTGTGTAGAAACAAAGAAGCCCGCAGAAAAGAAGAGCAAAAGGATAGTTAGCGATGATGATAGCGACAAAGAACACGCATCTTCAGGTTCTGAAAAAGGTAGTCCGAAGGGTAGTGACCGAGGGCGATCTAGATCAAGATCTAAATCGAAATCAAAATCGAAGTCGAGGTCCCGCTCCAGGTCAAAATCTCGGTCGCGTTCGAGATCGAAGTCGGGCTCTCGATCACGATCTAGATCAGGATCGCGATCCGGTTCAGGCTCAGGCTCGGGATCAGGGTCTGGCTCATCTGGTTCCTCATCATCATCAGGAGAGGACTCGGATTAGGAAATTTCAGTTTAGGATTGTGTGACCGTGTACTGAAGAAGATCGTGAAGATTTAACAGCATAGGCTGATATGACGTTTAAGCAAGTAACAATAAAAGGAATATATTTTAAGGACTTTTTGGCTTTATTCTTTAAATTAGTTAAATTAAGTGATTGCTACGAAGTTCCGTTCGCATTTTCAAACAAACTGCTAAGCTGTTTGACGTCAACATCTTGGCTTAAAGACTTTATCTGCATAGTAAGAAGGGAAAATATCATTAGACCACTGAAATAATGGGGCTCAGGAAATAAATCACGGATTAAGAAATGCGTGCTCACTTGTTTCACAAAATAGTTGACGTCTAATTGAATTTGCTTCCTAATTTTGTCGTCATCCGATAGAGTCTTGTTATCTGACCCACCAACACTTTGTCCTTTGACTTTTTTGAGTCTCTTCAGACTCTCCTCCATTCGCAATACTGATGTTAACACTTCATCTACTTGGGACTTATACCTGTTTGAATTTCACAACAACTTCCATTATTTCTCTTAACCCAAAAGCGTGCCGATAAGATATATTGGTGCATAAAGCCATTGACGAACCTGCCAGCTACTTCAGTTGATATTTTGGATCCGATTCCATCCCAAAGTTGCCCTTGATGCGAATTGATTATCGTAGCTTTTAGTGACTGAATTGGTTGTATTATCCCGTCAACATATTCACTATATTTGGTAGGCAGTTCTCGATTAGTTCTTCGATACAATCGTGGAACCTCAGTGACTAAACTAATGTTGGACGAGCTTTGGTTAATGATTGACTGAATCACACGGTTCTCCACATAATCCCTTGCAGTTTGCCACCTGAAGTCCTGAAAGAATGTTTCGGCTACGGAAGACACTTTGGGAACAGTCATATCCTGACTATTTGAATGTTCTAGTTGCTGGTGTAACTTCTCCGCAATGATTTGTTTAACGGCCAGCTCCGCGAGTTTGAGATCACAGTAAATGTTTAGCAGTTCTGTAATTGTTATATCCTCTTTGGATGACATTTCTACCTCTATGGCCTTTATGTATCTTGAGATAATTAAGGCGCTCGCTTTCAAAAATTTGCCGGAAATATGATTTATGTAGATTTTGTCTGCGTCCCAACACTAAAAAGAGAACAGAAAAGATAGCAAAAGATCTTAGCAAATTATTTGTGGATTCATTTTATGCATACCTGCGTTAAAACTTTGATTAAAATTCGGGAACAGTCCAGTTTGAAGTCTGGAGTGGGACAAGAAACTGTTACATCTTCTAAGCCGGACTCAAGTTCAAACGCTAATGTGTTAAACCTAAATTGGAGAGAACGATCGTTGTTATCATCTTGTCATATAATTAAATAAATACAGCTTCTTTCGCAAAAACCTAAAAGTAAGCCTACCTGAGTTGAAAATATATTGGGAACTGCCATTTGGAAATGAAATCAGTTAAAGTTGGACTTTCTCTGAATGTCTGCAGATGATTTACGGATGGCACTTGATCCTCTAAAAATCGTATAAACCTTTCACACCGAACCCAGTTCAAATGGAACGAATCTGGATTTGACGTAGACCAAATATGGGGAAAATGTTTTTTCAAAACACCGATCACATGTGGAAGCACACAATTTGATATAAAGTCATAGCTGGCCATCCAAGTAAACGTATCCAATTGTTTGGACACCTTGATTGTTGGACTTTTGAGTAGGAATTGTTCAACCTCGTCCAGAAGAGCAGAGACATTGCCTTTTCTGGACAATATATCGTCACAAACTGGCTTCAACACGTTTCCCGTGAACTCAGTCTCAGCCTCAGACACTTTCTGCAGCTCAACATACAAGTGAAGCAAGCTAGTAATAATTGAATCACTGTTTCCACTTTCACCAGCTCCTGTATCCCGACGTGTAGAGTTGTGGACCAACAGCATCTTCATTCGTCGTAAGGCATCGTCCATTAAAACTTTAAGCCGCTAAAATTTAAAAAAAAAATACGCTGAAACGTTACTCATACTCATACTCAGTTTAATGTTCGCCTTGTAGACCATAAATAGAATACCTTTGTGGCTTCAGAGGACATTGGAGACTCCTTGCAATTTTGCAACAAGAATTGTGCGTTAGCTAACTCCTCGCACGTTAATGTAAGAGCTGTGAAGTCTGTTGACGTTACGATTTCTAGAGGTACTTTCTTCATATGCTTTTCCGTGGCATTAATGGCTTGAATAGCCATTTTATGGTACTGCAACTGTCTCTTGCTTTCTCTCACGTTTTGCTTCAATTCCAGTTCTACTTTTAACTGTGCTATGTTTTCATCCAATGAAGTTACAAACGCCTATCAATGAACAAAAATCATTAGATTGGCAGGCTAACAATAACCTTCATACATATGAGCAAAAATTACATACATTTAAGTCATTCTTCGCCCTGTGAAGTGGACCAGCAATGTTTTGTATTCTTCCATCAAGTCCCACCAAATTCGACGATAAGTTAACAAACTGGCCGTAGTCTTGGTTGATCAGCTCGATAAGCGATGATCGCAGGAACTTCAAATGACTGCCCAGGTCATCTCTGAGTACGTCTAGGGGCACCCGAGTCCGTTTGTTCTGAATGAATTCATCCACTGAAAACGCGTCAGCAAGGAACTCGTTCGGCTCAAAGCTAACCCTCCCATCGGAGTCACTCAAAAACGAGTTTCTGGACCGCTGCATCCTTATCTCAACTGGTTTTCCAAAGGATCCAAATCACAATCTGAACTTGCTCTTCAGTTTTAAACTTTTAGGTAACTCTCAATCAGGACGGCTCCATTCTGTTTTTGCACTAGTTTAACAGCTGCTGTGACAGCTGACGTGTAGTAAAAGCAATTTTTTAGTTTCCAGTTTTCCCTTCCAATTAAAATTGTTATCTGCAGAACACTCTACTAATCAAACACCTGCGTGTAGCAAGAAGAAAGACAGGTGTAAATAGATAGACTTCAAGTATGTAGATTGTTGATAAACCAAAGTCGTCAGCCGAAAAGCTGACACCTTACCGAAAGAACAGACTCTAGTTGAGTTGGCAATTCATCAGAGTTTTCCGCATTTCACTTGAAATCTCAAAATACCCACATCCCTCTCTCTACATAAAAACAATGAGAAAACAACAACTCCAAACTACTAAGAATGATTAGTCATGGCTAGAATTTTAACATCGAAGTTGCGGAACAAATCTCGATTAGCATGCAATTACATGTGACATCTAAAGTGAAATTCAGCTAACGCACATTTTAAAAAGGTTGCATTTAAAAAAACCATATTCAAGCAAGTCAGCCGGAAGCAGGTACGTAAAACTTGAAATCGGCAATTTAATTATGTAAAGTACTCAATAGTAAACAAGGAAAATAGTAATAGTGTCCTAGTCAGAATAAAAACTCAAAACTGCCATTTCAATCTCTGAAAATTATTCGTACAAAATTGTGACTCCTTCATCCATTTCCGTTTTAGGAATTAGTTTGCACCCTTAATTTGTTTTAAATCTTTCATTCATTCAAACATTTTCCTCTGCACTATTAAGATCCGCTCCAATTCATGTCTAAATCCGTCCATTTTCATCCACAATCCAGATCAAATCTAGACTTCACGTGGGCAACTTGATACTCCTCCAAATCAAGATACCTTCCACTATACTATTTCAGCCTCTCGCATACAAAACTCTGATTTTGTCTGCCTCATCCCAGATCTATCTCTGCCGAACAGTTTTGCGAGAAAACTCGCTATTTATTTAGACAGCTGGGAGAAACTTAGTCGTTTTCTTGTTCATAGCAATACATCCATCGTGTTCCGCTATAGTCAGCAGCTATCCGACTTTTATTGTTCACCCCGAGTACTCCATGAATCCACCAGCAACTCAGCCTACAACACATTTTTATGCAACAAAAAGGATATAAGATGTTCTCTACAGGCTAAGCCCTCGGATTGTTTAACTCTCTATTACATTTTTTATGTGCGGTATAGTTTCCAACAGAGAAGCTGTTTTTTATGTAGACGAACCAACTAAAAGACATATTCTTTTGGTTTTTTATGTTTTCATTGGGAGTTCTTATTTTCCGCAGTATGATAGCATGGCCAGCATTTAAAAAAAAAGAAGTTTTTTTTTTGTCTGTGTGCTTCTGGTTGAGGATGATTAGTCGGTCGGTCGGGTGAGGATGAAATGCAGCATTGCTAATACAAAAGAAAACATTTTCTTGGCCGATAAAAATAAATAAAAATTACGTTGTTGGGTGCAGCTTCCGTCCTTTACTACAAATTTCTTCTTTTTTTTATTCGACCGACACTGTGACGTGAACTTGAATGCTTTCATAAGAGACACAACATTACATATAAAACTTTCTCCATTAAGTTTTTTTTTTTTCTTACAGAGGTTGTGTAGCATATTGGCTGCTCCTGCTCAAAATTTTAACTTTGCACAAAATAAATAATATTTACCATCAAACAAGAGTGAATAAGTGGAAGGGAAGCTAAGTCATTTTGTGGTGTTTGTGGTGAAAATAGAATACATGATTGAGCTGGAGTATTGTGTCCAAACTTTAAAGTAAAAGTGGTTTTTTTT
>VICI01002835.1:0-15158 GCA_019593645.1 Akabosia matsudoensis
ACCTTAACGTACTTTCATATAAAGGAACAGTTAGAGCTTGAAAAGCAAAATTTTGAGTCAGCCGGGGTGTTTCGCAATAAAGAAGTTACAATATCCGTAGATGAATACACGTAGTAGAAAAAAGTTATTTTATTCTAGTGAAATCATATATTATTATTATTATTATTATTATAAATTTTTGTCGTAGCCGTTAATGAAAAATCAACACGTATTGCTTGATTGTGTAGGCAATTTTTCGCAGTTTGAATGCTATTCTCAAGCATCACCATCGATTCAAACGGTAAATGTCTGTCATAATTTGAATTAATTAGTCTGAAATGATTAATACTGACAATCTTTTCTTGAGTTTTGATTTATAATTGCAATAAATTTCCATAGATTCTAGAAGCGACAACTACTTTATAAAATTGTCCAGGATGTCTGTCTGTCCGTTGTCCCGAAATCGTCAAAAAAAAATTATAAAAAAAAAACGTTGAAACGTAAGTACATGAGAAATAATCGGTCGCTTTTGTTTACTGCGGACATTGAAGATCCTACTGCTTGCAAATCGATTCTTAGCGTATTTTGCAGGCATACATTTCGCCACTTTACTTTTTTATTATTTTGATGAAGTATTATTGTTGGTTTCTAATTTTTGATAACATAAATTTATTTTCAGAGCGACAAAAGAGGATATGCTTCTAGCGTCTAATCAGCTGTTACCCAACGCACAAACGGAAGACAGAAAGCAGTGTTTTTAATAATACTCCACATCGTGAAATAAAACATAAACATTACGCCTAAAAAACATAAAAAAAAAGAAACCATATGATATTACTAGTAAACGTTGAATAAATATTATATACTTCTTGTTGTGAAGCAAAAAGGATTACCCTGTTGTTGTTGTCGGCGTGTTATTTAAAAATATAAAAAATAAAAAAAAAATACATTTTTTTTTCTTGATATCTCGAAATGCCATTATTTCACGGATTACGTGGTCTTTTATGTGAGGAAGAAAGTTTAATCACAGACGAACAAGTAGAAGCCGATACATGTCGTGCTGATTTAGTTTTGGAAATTAAAAATCTTGCACGAGAAGTTAATTCTATGATTAATTCAATCGGTTTGATAAAATACGAATTTCGGGTCACCAAGCAGATCACTTTTTGGATGTTTGAATTGTTCTTGGATACTATTACGTCGAGTCTTAAAGTTTAGTTCACTAAATTTCCAATTTAAAGTCAGTTATGCGTCGGTTATGTTACAAGTCTGATCTAACTCATATTTTATTATGAATCTAAATGGCTGACTTACTTTGATTGGACTAGCGCAGCTGTAGTAAGCGTGATTGTTTTTCCTTATTATGTGATTGTAAGAGACAATGAGAATGTATATAGAAGTTTAAGTAAAGTGGCTGAGTGTTACCGAACAATAAAATTATAAGACATGTGACAAGAAGAAGAATAAGAAGAATAAGAAGAATAAGAATAATAAGAAGAATAAGAAGAAGAAGAAAAAAAAAACAAGTACAATAACTAGGAGGAGAAGTAAATTGGAATAAATTGGCTTTATTCTGTTTGGCAAATTGTTTAAAATGGAATTGCTACCTGTGGATGTAAGATAATTTCCTTTTTTGTTTAATTATAATTGTAATTATTTACTTAACATTTCCTATCCTATATTTTTTACGATATAATACACAGGTTTGGCAGAAAGTGTTATCACTAGTTTCGGACAGTGCCAGTCTGAACGCTCTCTCCCAAGTGACGAGTAAAAGTGGTAGTCCAACTGATGCTATTACTAGTTTAATAGAGGACAACAATTTGAAGCAGATAGTTCTCTTTGGAGAGGTATTATGAAATATCAGTTAATACACCCGTTATGGATGGTTATGTACGTTTTTACAAAACCATGTTTTATAATAGGTACTGCAACTTCTTGTGAGAGAAAACTATGTTGATCTCAAGGAAGTTAGATCGTCAAGATTGGTCTGTACGCAATGGAATGAAGCTTATGATGAGCTCTGCAGTTCGAGCATTTTTGAGTCGACTTCAATAACTGCCCTAAATGGTGAGGATCGACAAGGGAAACTGCACATTTACTTGCCTTTAACCACTACCGATATGACGAAGCTTGAAAAATTGGAAAGTGTTAAGGGATCTATCTTTGGCCGTACGCTCGTGGTCGTTGAAGAACACATTCAATTATGGAGAGATGATCGACATGCTGTTGCTCAGAAAGACAAGCTGGCTAAATTCACCAACATTTGGAAGTCCGTGAGACATTTTGAAGTTCGACGATGTTATCATGACGTAGACGGTAGGATGAGTCAATCTTGGCTAATGATCGTTCCCCACCTAAGAAACTTGAAGAGTGTTCGCGTGGGCGGGGTCGGAATGGAGCTTTACCCTGTCAGTGGATTGAATAATTTAGAATACTTTAATACAAACTGGTTTGGAGTTACTGGAGGGGAACACTTTCTGAAGGAGTATTCGTCTCAAATTAAGCAATTACACACAGGGTGCTGGATGAGCTTTGCAAACCCGTTCATGGATGGTGGTTGGGAACGCCTGGAAGAACTTTATGTGGAGAGGGAGACGCACTCGGTTGCTATTTTGAGCAAGTGTTTGGAAACCAAGCTGCTGCCAAGTTTGAAAGTTTTGGGATTGAGATGGGAGCGCAAGCCTTCCGAGGAGGTTCAAGCAACTTTAGACCTAGTGCAAAGGCTGCCGACTTTGGAACGTCTTAGAATAACGATTCCGTTTGAACCTCGCTTGTACAGAAAGCCTTGGCCTAAGTTCAGGAATTTTGAGGTGGGGCCTTTTGAACGCCCACCGTTTATTCAGTTACCAGTCAAACATCTGGAAATAATGACCTTCAGCGAAGACGATCTAAATCTGGAATGGTTCGCCGATTTCAATGGAATTGAGAGACTTGATGTGCTTCTCCGTTGTCCCAAAAGATTACGATTCTTCGTTCGACATGTAAATGGCTGGTTTGGTTGGTCTCTCCCTCGGAGACAAGACACGCGTTTAGTTACACCAACAGTGTGGGAGCGAGTACCTACGCTAAACGAATTTCGTGTTTATGTTTGCGGCAGCCAGAACAGGCCGTACTGGCGCATTTTTCGACCTCTTTAAATTCAGTTTTACATAAATTACAATTCAATTCTTCAATACTTCCTTTACAATGAGTCCGTGTGCCAAGTCGGATAATAAAAGTAAGTACAAACAAACAAACATTATTGTCATTAATGTATAGTAGAGCAAACATGTTAACAAATAATAAATTTTTCTAATTGTAGATTGCAAGGGCAAGTGTGACCCTTCCTTAATTTTGGATTCAAAACAACGTAACTACATTATAGGGCTACAAAAACACCAGTTACACCTGAAGCGACAAATACTAAAACAAAGCATTACCGCGAAACGTAAGCAACTTCGTTTAAAGGAGCGCATTCTGAAATTGCAGTTTCTGGATGAATTAATTTCCATGACCGAATATGCCGTGGAATTTGTAACGTATGGAATGCAATTATTCGATATTCCACCCACAGTTGATCATGTCCTAACTGTTTTGGCAATGGCGATTAGCTGGCTACCTCGAAGAACTCGAAAGAACAAAACTCTGTAACCGTGGTTTGCTTCTACCTCTGCTTTGTATTCTGTTTGTAATGACGTTGAATCGTATGTGTTTTGTTTATGTTTTCTGGTCTGGGCAGTGGCCATGCGTAACAGCTGTAGTACATACATACTAGCTAGCTGTCATCATCCATCTGTACACATGATCATGAGCATCATGTTTTTTTTTTTGTCTTCTTTGTATTGTAGTTTCAGTTTGTATGTCCATCTAGTAGTTAATTTTGTGTACTTTTTTTTTCAAATCATTCTTTCGGGAGATTTTAGGCTGTAAAAATTGTTGTTACTGTTTTGAAGAAGAAAAAAAAAAAAATAAATAAATCAAAAGTAAAGTGAACGTCCTTATCATGGGTGGCCAAGTGATTTTGCAGTCGGGCGACGGCGAAAAATCTTTTAAAGTGGACACTAAAGTTGCCTGTGTCGCCAAGCTGATACGAACTATGCTCGAAAATTTAGGGGGAGGAGATGAGGATACGTCCATTGACGACCGTTCTAGTCCTGACATCATTCCATTGTACAATGTAACCGGTGCTACGCTGGAGAAAGTAGTGGCATGGTGTGAACAACACGTGGTAAGAATAGTATTTAATTATAATATTAGAATTTGTTGAAATAAAGTTATGGTTAATGCTCAGCCATGTTGTTTTGTTGATGATAATTACAGAACGATGATACAAGCTACTTAATTGAAGATGGATGTCAACGAAGGCTCCATGGTTTTAGCGAATGGGATGAACGTTTTTTAAGTGATCTAGATTTCACCTCCCTGATTGACTTGACAAATGTAGGTGCCTAATTTGTTGCTATTCTATATATTGACATATTTTTATACTTTTAATACATGATATTCTTCGCATTTTGTTCACAGGCAGCAAACTATTTGGATATCAAAGGTCTCCTTGATATGACGTGCAAAAAAGTTGCTTATCATTTAAAAGGCAAAAATCCAGCAGAAATCAGAAGCATGTGTGGTATTGCCGAGAGAAAAGATAGACTGATTATTGAAGTCGACTGATTATTATTGACAAGTACAAATTTGTAGTTATTGAAAGTTTCGCCTTGTTTATTGTTGATTGCGTTGCTTAAAAATAAACTATACGATGAACTTGAACTATTAGATGCTGGTTTCCATACTTGATTTATTATTCTGACTGAACGGGTTGTATAATATGTGGACCGCTGACCGAAAATACGGCTTATGTCTTTTCGTCCGTTCATTTTTTCATTTTTCCAGAAAGTGTGATAAAAATCAGCAACTTCATATCAAACAGTCCGTAGTTTAGGGTCATTGAGCTGCATTTATTCTGTTTAAAGCGAACCAAAATTGTTCGCATTAAAGCGCATATTTCACGTGTAAATTCGGCTCGAGGAGCATCTAATATTGGAAATAAACCAGCATAATGGATATTCTGAATTGAAAGTATCTGGACCGGCAGGTCAGACTACAGTGCCAGAAAATTGCAGAAGAGTTGCGTGATCCTTAACTTTTAAACGATTGCCTCTTTCGTAAAGATGCTTTGGTAAATTGACGGCGCATTGGTGTCAATGCATGTAAATTGACCCGCAGAGTTCGAATATCGCGTTAGAATTTCGAAATTCCGTTAAGCGCCGCCGTTACAGGTAATTATGCGCCTCGAAGCGCATTTTCAAAAAAAAATGGCATCTGTTTTCAAGTGTACATGCGCTTCAATGCGAACAATTTTGGTTCGCTTTAAACATAATAAATGCAGCTCAATGACCCTAAAGTACGGACTGTTTGATATGAAGTTGCTGATTTTTATCACACTTTCTGGAAAAATGGCTAACGGACGAAAAGACATAAGCCGTCTTTTCGGTCAGCGGTCCACACACATATATATATATATACATTATGTAATATGCAAATGTTTTTGAATGCGTTTACGAAACATCATCCAAACATTGAAACATCCTGAAAAAAAAATCTTGCACACTACTACAGCTACACGCGATTACATGCCATTTTGTATTTGAAGCTTGAAGAGTACGAATGCAAAGCAGACGTTGACTTTGGAAACAGTTGATCGTTACGGACTCTCTAATAATATTTCAACAGTCAACAATGAGTCAAAAAATACTGTACAAGTGCTTCGATAACGTGTTTGTTCGTGCAAACAGGAATGTGGCAAGAATGTCAATCGCTTTGAAAAAACAACTACGGAATTTGGAGAATCAAGATGAGGATACTGAAAAGGTTCTAGACGTCTCTACTGTTCGACACGAAATATTTTTAAAGCTGATTACCTGGGCAGATCATTATGAGGTATAATCAATTAAATACTATTATCATTATTAATACTTTTATTATTTAGTTAACTTATCGTCTAAGGTATTCAATCAATGTTTTCAATACAGCATTTGGAAGGTGTGGTCCGCCAATCTGATCATGCAGGCTGGAACAAAGCGTTTCTGGAGAGCTTGGACATGGGCGATGTGATGGAGTTGTGCATTGTAAGCGTAATATATCATTAGTACTACTATACTGTTAAGGTTCCCTTAATTTTATTTAAAATTTTATTTTTTTAAAAAAATATTATAGGCAGCAAATGATTTGGAAATACAGGGCCTGTTGTATTTCTGCTTAGCACATATTGCTGGCAAAATACAAGGACACAGCGTAACAGAAATTCGAGAAAATTTCGGAATACAGAACGATTTTTTTCTCGATGACTTGTTCAATGTGCAGAAGGAGAACGCTTGGTGCGACGATTTCTACACAGCTCAAGTTGAAGCTCATGATGACTAGTCTTTGATTGAATGTAAAATTACGTACATTTTTTGTTGTTGTAAGATACAAGTCGGGATCAATAAATCAATGACACATAATATTCTGAGGTGATAATGAATTACAAATTAATTAAAAATTAATGAAACATGAATTAAAAATGAATTAAAAATTAGGTGAGAATGAATTGATTAGTTATTTGAACCTCGGCCCCAACGCGCTGGTGGTAGGCCTTGGATGTTCATAAAACGAAAATATTATTGATGACAAATACAAAATTAAATAAAATAACACACGGATTATATGAGCTATTACTAATATCGGCCAGTTAATTGATAAATGAAAAATATTATGATGCACAATACATTCCTGAACTTTAACGTATTTTATCATGAAAGTGGCGTGTACTGAATATGTTTATTCTTTTACTGGTTCACGTTTGGATTAGTAGGCGGCGCGCATTACGTTTGCACCGCAGCACCAACATGCATAACCGCCAAACATATCTGCCAGGAGGAAGCATAATATTATTATTATTATTATTACAGTTTGTTTTTTGGGTTGCTCAACCTTTTGTCTATTTTTTAATCGAGTCGACGGAATTGAAAGTAAGTGTTAACTGTGGTATAGTAGTTAATCTAACACACACCAAATAATATTAATAAAGTAGAAACGATTAATATGTGTTGGTATTTCAGATGTGTATAATTTTCGTGTTTTTTTTTTTAAATTGTTTTTGAATCTAGCAAACGGAGTCATCAAGTAATTAAGATGCTTGCCAGACTGTACGAAGAGGTCATCCAGCTGAAACGCGTGTTGGATGATTGTATTTCCAAAACAAACAACCGTGAAGCAGCCATGGATATGTTTATGTTAGAGTACGCAAAAGACGACACATTATTGTACGACTGGTTTGCTGGAGTAGCCAGTGGAGATGAAGCTTATGCCAGGAAAGTGACTGGAATAATTAAAGAAGTAAAGAAGCTAGGCAATGATGAAGTTTTAGCGGATACTATGCTACGTAAGAATAATAATAACACTAATTGGATATAGTCCGAGTCAGATAATGTGTATATGATTATCTAATACTTGTTGTCGTCATGTCTGTTATAAATAGGAGCTACTTTTATGGCCTTGTACAAAACTGAAAGGCGTCTTGAGATGGTTGACGTTCTCTCGACATGTTTGGTGGGTCTAAACGATCAATTAGCTACCCCTGGGCATAAACGGGCCGTTAAAGAGTTTCTCTTTGACCACTTCAAGCGGCGTTCTGAAGCCTTGATTGCTGTACTGAAACAGGTTGAGAGCAGTGATTATTTGACCCTTTCGTAATTCAATATTTAAAGTTGTCTTTTATAATCATCGCCTTATGTATGATAAATAATAATTAAAAAATGTATAAAAAAAAATTAATGCATAAATGTACATCTGTGTACGTGTCATTTTGTATTTAATAAAATCATCACATTTTTTTTACCTGGAATATTAAATTAGTTCATATTTGATGTCGAGCATTTGAATAAAGTCACACACAACAGCTGTAGCATCATCATCAGCATCGTATAGTTTACATTATGGAAACGTATTTGAAAATGCACGGATAGTGATTTGAATTTGGTACAAGACAAGGACTGGTGGATACATTTTTTTTTTTACAAGTTTCTTGTTCCTGTCTTGTTCAATCAAGGATCATTCCTGTTCTTTTTTGGAATCTCGTATTAATCAACAATGCCGGGTTGTTAGTTTGATGGTGGAAATAGTGGAATCAACAAGCCGCATATCTTTGCATCAATTTACACGGAATTTCTACTGGGTTGCAGGTTTCAAAAACTGTTCTTTTTCTCGCGATGAGTAAGTGTATTGGTGTCACGTTTCATAAATTACAGTTAATTAGGTGATTAATTAATTATTTTTGTTTTTTTTTTGGTTCTGTGTACTTATTACAGGTGACTATGTGAAAACTCGGAAGGTATGCTTGGACGCTTTTGTCCACTTGAAAGGCGTCCTGGAAGAGTGTTATGCAAAGTCAGAAAACGCTGAAGGAGCTCTTGACCAGTTTTTGTACATCCAAACTGCCAATAATGAAACGCTGGCCTACTGGTTTCTGGGGGCTTGTGACGGTAATGCCGAATTTGCCAGCCAAGCTGTTCGCGCAGTTCACAAAATCAGTAGGGAGTCGAGGAAGCCGGCGCTGGTCGCGAATGCTATCTTACGTAATACTATCATATAATTTTACAGATTTTAATTTTATTTTAATTTTAAACAAATCTCTTGTATTGTTTGTTTTAATTTATAAGGCTGGACCATGCTTGGACTATTTGTAATGGAGAACAACCCGGCGCAAAAAGATTTTCTCCGCAATTTTATTAATTCCATGGCGGACGGAGAGTCAACGGATCAGCTCAAGGGACAAATAAAGGAGTTTTTTTTTCATCACTTTACACGGCGATTCAAGGAAGCAGCGGAAGAAAAGGAAAAGCAAGATGCTGTAAATACTGCTACCAGTAGTACTACTGCTTAAACACAACGTTTATAATTTAATTTCATATAATTATAATTATAATAAAGTGGCGGTTTAATATTCACAATACACACTTATTATTCTGTGTTATTTTGATACTAGATTTTGTTTTTGAAAACATTTTCATTGACATTTGTTAGGTTTGGTTAGGTTTTGTTTGCCAAAAAAAGTGACCGGAACGCGCTAATTAGAGTCGAATTTGTGCGTAGCACAAATTTGAGTCGTGATTTGTGCGTGTTTTAAGCTAAAGTTTTATATCTACTACTACTTGTTTATTTAATCATTCCAACTGCACGAGTTCGTCGTTGTCTGAATCGAATGCGTCGGACGTTTGTAAGTCGTCATCATCGGAAGACTCTTCAGCTGTATAACCAAGGATTTCTCGCCCGCGACTCGTCCACTGTCCTCGTACAGAATCGTCAACCTTAATATAAAAAATGAAAAAAATACATAAGTAAATACATATGGATTTCATATATAAGCACTTACGGTTATTCTTCCACGAAATATTAAGGTGTGTAGTTTATCCATCATTAACAAGACACCCATTGTAAATGGTGAAACTTTGTCTCTTAAGGTACGAGCGTTTATGGACAAATCCTTGAGACCTGTGAACAACTCCAAAAACAATGTCATTTATTTATTTTTATACATTTTTTTTCCTTTAGAATATTTTACTACCTTTGACTTGTAGAATTGAATTGTGACGAGGATTTGAAAGAACTGTAGGAGATTCTCTATTGAGTAATATGTCAAGTTGGTCAAATTTTGAGATTCCCGTCAACATCTTTCCGATATCGTGCTCCCGTTTAGAGATTCTAAAACGTCGTGGATCGGACCCGGAAATGGTTACCGATATTTCTACGACTTGGGTTATATGTGTCCATAAAGCAGGAAACAGTAGAGTTGCCATTCGTGGTGTTAAGCAGTGAATAACTAAACGTTGCAAGATAGGCATTCCTTTAACGCACCCAATAATTTCTTTGGGTATTTGAGGTAAACCTGCTTCCACTGAATATGTAAAGTTGCCCACGACCTCTGCTTCAAAATTTGTGAGCTTGTTATAAAACGCCCCAAATTGTTTAGTATAGTAAAGGCTTTCACGGAGAGTATCGCAGTCGTCGGTTCGGTAACATATTTTATCAATTTGGGGGAGTGCCGACGACAGTGGAGTCGATTTGTTTGCAGCCTTCACATGGTAGTTTACTAAATAGATGTGTTCAAGTGTTTGCATCTTTCCAAGTTCCAACGCGAGTTTCTTCTTGTTTGTCACTGTTGCTGAATTGGCTGAATCTCCGTCGAGTGATAGGAATTGTAGCTTGCTGGAAACCCCTTCCAAGACTCGTGCAAGTTTCGTAATTTCTCCTTCAGATGGCTGTATTCCACAAAAAGTCAGTGTTTTCAAGCTTGTGAGGTTTGATCTTAGCATACAATCCAGAAGGTGACCATAGTGACTCTCAATGTCTACTGTGAGAGAAGTTATCTTTGGAGGGAACGCTGTAACTGGGTAGATGGTACTAATAGTATTAGTATTGACCGCAACATCAGCATTAGTATCATTATTATTATTGTTTCTATTATAAGTAAGTATAATTATTATTACGAATACCAGTATTTGTAATGGTAGTAGTAGTGGCATTGATGTTAGCAGCCCGAATACTTCTTGCAGTGTTTGTACGATTGCGGCGGTATCTTAAAACAAGATAAATGTCAAAATGGGTGAGCTTTTTTGCGCTCAAAATAATCTCGTGCAGCATTTCCCGTTCAACGCTGTATTCGTTATATGCGACTGTGTCATCTGGTGGATACACATTGAGACGTTTTAAGTTGAAAAGATCCAGTGGGTAGAAGGGGTTATGTAGAGTGGCAAATAGGTGCAAGTCTTCAAGTTTTCTGGTATCAATAATGCTGAGCTGAGTAATACATCTGCTATAAGTTGAAATTAACGCGACGTGTGGTGTGAACCAGAAGTTGCCAAGGGTGACGTGTAGCGGTAGATGTGAGTCTGGCGTCACTATAGTTGTCAAATGATCCAATTCGTCATTACATAGAACATTCAGATCAATCTGGAAATTGCGACGAAAGTATTTGAAGGACAATCGTTTCCACATCTTGCATACCCCTCGTAAGTCGTATACTGCAGATACGCTTCTGTCAATCGTTGTTACATGTCCAAGTATCAAGTCGACGAGCTGTTTAGAAAATTCAGATATTAATACTAAAGGATTACTATTATACTAATCAGATGGAAAGGAACAAGTAACTAACCGTTTCATTCCGAAATACTCTATCCATGGCAGACAAACACACATCTCCTTCTTGTTGAACCGAACTAGGATCTTCATCGTTATCATTATTTCGAGACATCCTGCTGACAATGGTTGTGACAAGATTTTTAGCAATGTACGCAAAGTTGATTGTCAGTTCTGTAATATAAGTGTAAGTTGTGTTCAGAGTGAAGTAATATAACTAGTTTTAAAAGTACACTATTTTAAAAAGTAACTTTTGTTTTAGTTAAGTGGAATACTTACTAATACTTTAGTAACATAAAATTCTTGGATTCGTACACCATTCTTAGTTTAATTAGGGTGCAATTTTATTCTAAAATTTATTTTTAATGAATTGAATAATAATAATAATAATAATGTATGTATGTTTACTTTGAATAGGTTGCCCTAAGGTTGCAGTTGGCTGGATTCTTGACAGGGGCTAGTTGTGAAATAAAAGCCCGCTTGACCCGTGATATTACAACCTGTAGAATAGTTAAATAAAATGTGAACATGTAGTAGTGTAGTAATAAGATACTATATGAAATTGTTTTTTTTAAAGATAAACAAAAACAAAAAAAAAAAAAAAAATGTACACATTACCAACCAGCCGCTGGCACATAATATGCTGAAAAATACGTTCTGAATTACGAATACGACAAGATTGGGTCCAAATTGGAGTCAGATTCCGTTCAAGTTGGTTGCATTTCCATTTGCGGGTCATATAACAAGTGTGACTGTGAACAAATCACATGTTCTCCGAGTTGTAATTTTTTGTTTAGTTAGGTACTGACATCATGTGCACGCTGCAGAATTATTTGAACGTACACACTTTGGGAAACCCTAATTTCAAGTACTTGTATTTGTGTCTAAAACGGTGTAACTTGGAAAGTAAATCATTGAAAAGTTTAGTGAAACGGGTTGTCAGAAGAGGAGGAGATGAGCTTCGGGGTCGGGGTTCTGAAATAACGAGAGAACTTTTGACATCGTACTGTCGGAGTGGGTCCAGCAAGATGTTGATTCTACACGCAGCTAAAAGGTGTCATTTCCATCGCGTCATAGCGCTACATTTATTCAAATTGCTGTGTAAAAGTCGGGAAACGGTTAGGCCAAAAAGGTTGTCGCAGAAGATGCTCAAGGGAACACGAAAAGGTAATATGTATATCATATAATATATTTACTTGTAATTGTTAATAGTCATTATTATTTATGATTATTACTACATTTTTGCGTTTCTAGATACCCCTGGCCCAAAGCTAGTTTTAGTCGTAAGATGAACAATTCTACAAAATTGTTGGTTGTGAAGTGTTTTAAAGAGTAGTAAAGTAAGATAATACTGTCTTTTAAAGTCGTTTCTTTAATTTTAAAGTTGTACAGTTCGAATTAAAATACAAGAGCTTGCTTCCACTCCTATGATCCCGGCGTTTTATTTCTCATTTTATTGCATTTTATTTCTTCTTCTATTCTCTGATCTCTGACATTCTATGACGAAAGCTACCTATACAGAGGAACATTACGACCCATGGAATTATTATTCACAATAAACGTATGATGCTTATTATTACTATTAGATGTACGGAACATGTCTTCTTGTCTTGAATGTCACCCAATAAACCCATATGTTCTTGGTGCGAGATGCGATGAATTTTAGATCCTCTGTTGTCGTGTATTACGAAAATTTTTTTTATTATTACTGTTATGTTTACATTCATACTACATTTTATCTCCATTCTTATTATTACATTTTCTCTCCATTCATACTACACTTTTGTTAAGTTGGAAATCTAACATGTTTACAATTGAAGAAATTACAATTTACAAGAAACAAAAAAAGTGGATTTTTCTATAACGCTAGCCATTTTCAATAAAAGAAACGATAATTTTTTTTTTAAATTAAATTTTGAGTACATATAAAATCAAGAATCAAAATCCTCTTGAATGATTAGAAATTAAGGAATTGGAAATTAGAAAGAAAAAAAAAACATCAGAATTGTTCCATTTTACACTGGTTCACTCCTTGCCTGGTTTGCGCCAATCTTCATCTTGATCGGCTTGAGATATCTGTTTCGGAGCAGGAGTCCTTGACATTCCCTTTACTCCGCCGCGGATGGTCTGTTCTCGCCTACCGTCATTGGACGAAATATTTACGTCCCTCATTTTCTCAACCATATCGGATGGAAGATCCGGACCGGATGCACCGGATGACAAACTCATGGATGCTGGAGCCGAAGCTTTGGCTAGTTCCGCTTGGAAAGCTTTCAATTCGTCAGCTTCTGAGTAATTAGTACTAGTCATCAAAGCAGTTTCTAAATAAGAAAGGATTTCCTTGCGAACTAGTAAGCTGGGATGGTCCTTGTCAAAGTATAGCTGGTCATTTGTCATGTAGATTTCGCTGGAGAAAGTCGCATGAGTTCTGATCACATTCAGCCAAATCTCAACTGCAACTCTTTGAAAGTCTTTCAGATTCCTCGGGTTGTGGATCCAAGTGATGAAGCCCTTGAGAACCATTAATTTGGCGACTTGATAGTCCCATGATGCGTGGAGAAGAGCGGCTTCAGCGGTTTCCAACATTTCCCCAAAATTTCCCAAGCGTTTGAGAAGCTTAAGGTAGTCCATGACACAAGCAAAGTTGCTCGGATGAAACTTGATGGCAGATTGGTAGTATTCTCGAGCAAGGTCCAGGTCAACGCATTTCCCGTCGCCATGGGCTTTACCTTGTCCCCAAGGACCATAATGATACATCTTGGCTACTTTGTGCAAAACAAAGCTGCTGTTGGGATACTCCTTTGCCAACTCGTCAAACATGACTTTTCCCCTGTCCTGGTCCAACTTACGTCCCTTCCCGAAAACGAGAAACTCTGCCAAGTAAACTTTTGCCTTCTTCTGCCACATCTTATTACTGGTTTCCGTTGCTCGTTCAAACAATTCAGTCGCCTTCAGGTATGTTTCTTCATTCTTCTCCCACAGGGGTGCCGGTTTCATCCAAAGTGACTCTTTGAGGACAAGTGCGTAGTCAGTCACGGTGACAACGTCATTTCTTTCCAGCTCGTATCCCCTCTGGGCCGCTTCTCGTTCCTCTCTGGACGGATTTAAGAGCCTGTAGTAGCCCCCGCGACTTCTCTTCAAATTTCTCCTCATACGTCTAATAATCCTGTACTTGTAATGGTACCAATTGTGGCACTCTGGATCCAGCGCGGTCGCCTCTCGCATAAGGTTCAAGGTGATCTCCTCAGAACACTTCATCTCGGCACTGAGACAAGCTTTCATGAACGCCAGAGTGGCCCGCACTTGATCATCTCTTTCTGGCAAGACCTCGTACACCATGTGAAACTTTTCCTGAAACCATTCCTGAGGCAACTTTGAGGCGTCTTCAATCGCCCAAATTGCCCAGCCAAATGAGTCCCGTAAATTGCGAATAACATGTCGGTGTTTTTCGTTAATATTCAGAGCTTCCGACATACTGTCTGTTAAGTCGTCAATGTAAGCTTCAGAACTGGAGTAGTCTCCAACGTACATGTACATAGCGGCCAAGTTCAGCTTCCTCCCCCAGATACCCACGCCATGCGCCCAGTCACTGTTCTCGTCCTCTTCTCCCGCCTCACCCATTGTCGGAGGAGGAACTACTAAAACACCCGATTCCGGATCTAACACTGGTTTCTTGTGCTGACTTAAAATTAATTTGATGTAGTTTTCCAGTGATGACGCCTGACAGATTGCCGTCTTTTCCACATGCTCAGCTAGCTCCTCCAACCACGTCATGTAGGTTTCCACGTACTTACGTACGTCTTTTGGTAGGAAATCGGATAACTTTTGAAAGATCATCTCTCGGTGGGAAATAATTTCCTCCATTTTTCGTACACCTTGGCTCGATTTAAACAGTGAAACTTAAACAAAAAACCTTACTTTAGTGAAATACATTGAAAACACTTTTTTTTATTATTATTTTATTCCACGCAGTCAGTCTCAAGCTCCGCGCGCAAACACAAGAAAAAAAAAAAAAAAAAAAAAAA
>VICI01002836.1:0-15156 GCA_019593645.1 Akabosia matsudoensis
AATGCAATAGCAAAGCCACACAATATTCCCTCATATTTTGCTTCTATTCAGACTTTGAGGCATCGGCTATGGAATAGTTCGTCGTTAGAATCTAGGCAACATTAATACCAAACTAACTGTAAGCCAAAGCGGTTATCCGGTTTCAGTATAAGCCTTCCCTTGTAGCAAGCATCATCCCATGGATACGCATTTTGAAGTCCATTCATGGACGTTATGGATAATCCCACACTTGATGTCTTGCGTACATCCATTAGATACTTGACTTGGACTTTCAAAATCACAGGGGTCATCACTTTTTACCAATGTCCAGGGGATGTCACATGCATTACCCCAGGGTGATGTTATCATCAGCACTCGTGATCTGACCAGTAGGGTGATCAGATCACATTCGTGTTTTGTTTTTCAGTTTCAGAGAGAACCATTCAGTTAATTTTGAAAAAGAAATAAGTAATAAAAAATTACAATGATTGGCATAGAAAGTAAACGCAGAAAAGTCATTGTTAGTAACAGAAGGATACGGCAAATTGCTAAAGCTGAAGTTGAGGCAGTTTTAAGTGGATTTGCTACACAACCAGTACATCATGAAGTTGGGGTTCTGGCAAGTGACAATCGTGATCAGGTTGAATTGGATACCGTACTCGAAGATGAGAATCATATTGAACGTTATAGTAATGCCAGTAGTATTTCAGGAGAGGAGTTTCATAGTGAAAATTCCGACTCCGATGGCGCAGAAATTCTAACGGAGCTGAGAGACTGGGCCATTACCAATAATATTAACCAATCCCAATTCACTAACCTACTCAAGATACTACAAAAACATCCATGTCATGACAGCTTTCCAGTTGACAGCAGAACAGTGATGCAAGCATCTGATTTTAAGTTTGATATACTTCCGATGAACATAGGGAAGTACTGTCGATTTTCTTTTCGACACCACGTCGATGAAATTCTTAATATCAGCAAGAATGTATCACAACTTCAACTACAAGTAAATGTGGACGGAATCCCAATATATAACAGTTCAAATGAGCAGTTTTGGCCCATTCTAGGATATTTTTTGGAAGTATCTGAGGAGCCGTTTGTAATTGGAATATTCAGTGGCAAGAAAAAATCCACCTGCTCGAACGAATTCTTATCCCATTTTGTCGACCAGTTCATTACCGAAAGAGTGCGGCTACGCGAGAAAAACATTGACTTGACCTTGCATTCCATAGTTTGTGATGCCCCTGCAAAATCATTTGTAAAGGGCGTGAAAGGACACACCGGCTATCATGGATGCGACAAATGCATCGACAATGGAGAGTATTTTAATAATAGAATGATCTTTAAAAATATAGACTCTCCCATAAGGACAAATACCTCCTTCCGACAGCGTCACGACGAGGATCATCATTTAAAGTCCAGTGAATTTGAAAAGATCCTGGACCTAGACATGATCAAATCGTTTCCTTGTGAATATATGCATTTGATATGCTTGGGAGTAGTACGAAAGTTTTTAATCTTGCTCATCAAGGGCAAACCAGGCCCCCACAAGTTGAGTGGACAAAAAATTAACAACCTGTCAGAGAACCTGAACAAAATATCTCAGTTTACGGTTTGCGAATTCCAGCGGAAACCACGCTCGATTGTTGAATTTGATCGGTGGAAAGCAGTTGAATTTCGACAAATACTTTTGTATTCGGGCATGTTTGTGTTGAAAAATATAATATCTGATAGCTGTTTTAAACTTTTTGGAGCTTTAATGGTTGGTACGCTCATTTTGTGCTCCAAAAATCATTTCAAAAATAAAAACAACTATGCCAAACAGCTGTTCCGATATTTTGTGAAAGGAATGCAGCAACTATTTGGCAACGAGGTGCTGACATACAATTTACACTGCCTGACGCATATTCCCGACGATGCTGTTGCTTTAGGACCACTCGATACTTTTAGTGCGTTTAAATTTGAAAGTAAGCTGGGGAAAATCAAACGCTTAATAAGAACGCCAAATAAACCATTGGAACAAGCAGCCCGCCGCATAGCAGAGAAAGCAACAGTGAAAAGAAACCGTATCCGCGACGTGTGTATACTCAAGCAACTTCACAATAGCGGTCCAGTCCCGTCACGTTGTACTGCGTTGCAGTACAAATGCATACAGCTGACTGACTACACGCTGAAAGTTTGTAGTGGATCAAAAAACTTTAACCCAAATTGTTTTGTGATGACCAAATCTCTTGCATTGCTGGAAGTCCATAATATTTTTAAAAGAGTCAACACTGTTCATTTTTACGGCCTTTTGTACAACAATAAGGTACCATATTTCACGGAGCCTTGTGATTCAACTATTTTTAACATATTCAGATTCCACACATCCAATAAAGAGTTTGTAGAGATTTGTTCTGAGGATATAAAATCAAAGTGTCAAGTCTATCCTGAAGTCGACTTCCTAGTCACTATACCCTTGCTGCACTGCCAGTGATGTATTATGTGGTCGAAACCGAAGAGAACGGAGGGAAATCTTGTTTCATCATCCCAGGGAATTGGATGGAACACGAGACTGGAATGTGTTATTGGCCATCTGGTCCTGGAGCTCAGTCCTGGGTTCGGAACAAACGGGAACCAAATGCCAAATGGCCGCAGTATCCAGCGAAAGTTCTAAAAGCCGTTGGTAAGTGGTATCGCTAAACGCTGATATCGAAGGCCAGTAGACAGTTAATCAAGGCCAGTAGACAGGGAAGTCAGTTAAGAGGTAGGAGTTTTAATAAAAAAGTTAATAAGCTAGGCTGGTAAACTTCCTCACTTCTGTTTTCACAAAAAAGGCACTTCTGTTTACTAGCCTAGCTAATTAACTTTTCCATTAAAACCCCTACCTGTTAATTGACTTTCCTGTCTACTAGCCTTAATTAACTGTCTACTGGCCATGATTAACTGTCTACTGGCCATGATTAACTGTCTACTGGCCTAATTATATTCGTTGTGTGTAACTAACAATTCTTACTTTTAGAAACGTTCTCAGAGGCGGAGACCTGGCAGGCTGTTGCTGAGAATCAGACGGACCTGAACACGGAGGGCGAGGAAGATCAGGCTATCAAAATGCCAAATGGAGGTCAGAAGCGAGGGAAAGGGCGTGGGCGTAAGCGAAAAGCACCGGCACGGAATGATAGTGGAAGTGAAGATGAATTACCGGACCTGGACCCACCCCCGGTGTACATGAGTGTGCTTGATGGTAAATAAAATGTACCTAATTACTTGATTGAAGTTTTTCTACTTATTTAATCAACGGTTTTTGCATTTGACAGAGGAACCATTCAGTTTGAAGGAAGTTGAGGACATTGAAAGGCAGACGAACTCGGAAGTAAGTACAGCTTCGTCCTCCGGGGCCAATTTGACTAAAACAAGAAGTGATCAGCTGGAAACCAATGTGAACAACAGCTACCTTGAGCAAGTACACCGAGGTAATAAATATATATACTCAGATCTCACTTATTCAGTGGAGAGTTAATGAAATTAATTATTGTTTTTCCAGGCAGGAGATGCAGAAGCAATCCGTTGGGCCCTGTTTTTCATGCTGCCACAGCCCGTTCTGATGCTTATTTTAGCACTCCCTCATCATCACACGCGGACAACCTATTCGGAAGAGCGAACGACGGAGGCAATCTTAAGCAAACTGTGGAATCAGGTGAGTAGCCGAAAAAAAACTACAATTCTGCAAACATGATACTTTTGACAGAAATTTGTATGATCATCAACAGAATTACTACAGAAAATGGCACGAGACATTTCAATTATCAAGCAATCCGTGTTGCGTTTAGAGGAACGGATGACAGGCATGGAAGCAAACGTTTTTGGGCAACCTTTAGAACCAGTGCGTGAGCAGGTTTTGAAATCAAAGATGAAAACCTTCAAGGACTTCCAGGACTTCGAGAATAATTTAGTTGACGAAAAAATTGGCTTTTTCGTAAGTATTCTGGTGTACCATCATAGCTATGCTCATTTAGGAGTTGTATTTACAAACAGATTTTTTTCTTAGAAAGCCGAGTTAAAATCATGCGGAGGAAGTACAATCGTCGAGTACGTGGGTCGAGTTATGCGGCGTCTTTTCACGGACGAGTTGGCACGACAGTTCAGTCTATGGGGCGGTAAAGGGAACAATAATTTTTCGATCACCCGGACGTGGGCAGCCGTAAAAGGTAGTCATTGTATGTGTATTGATTACGACATAAACATGTCCCTGATGTTGTTAAATTTGATTTATTTGCCGTTCTTCAGAAACTATATTGATGGAAAAACGACTTGCCGCTACCGAGAAGCAGATTGAAGTTGCCACGATGAACTGGTTCCGTCATGCAACCGACAGACTAAAGAATGCAGCCGCCAAGGAACAATCCAAAACCTAACCGTTTCGTGCCTACTAAAACTCATTCTAAATGTCCCAAACGTTGTTGAGAATATGTTGTATCCAGATATATGTTAAGTTAAGAAGGATTAAATATTTCGTTCAGAAAACTTTCACAAAGAAAAACAAAGACAGCTGATTTCTTTTTTATCGCACCGAACGAAAACAGCATATTTTTGGGCTGTCGTATGGATAGATTCAGGATGTCATGCAATTTGTATGAGGGACGTCTACACGCATGTCAAATGGATCATCCATGAGGATGCGTGTAAGACACGGAAAAAGGAAATTCGGACGTTGTGGGGATATCTCGTGGACAAATAAGACTTGGTGTGGATGTCTTTAAGACATTCGTATGTCCAACCGTCTAGATCCAAGAGATGTTTTCGGGATGTATTTTTGCTACAAGGGTTAGCATCCCGGATATTTTTATTTTTTGGAAACGTATACATGCCGTGGGATATCGCTCTCTCTTCTTTATCAGTTTCATTTATTTAATGTAATAAACATCAAGTTAATATAAAAACAGAAAAGAGGAGCCGGGGAATCCTGAAAAGCATTTTCTTTTCGTTCACAATTGCGAAGTCGTAAAAGTTGCTGGAATGAAGCTGAATTACATGAATCCCTAGGACCATGGTACACAGTAGTTTTCACCACGATTTAAACAAAATATTCTTCACTCCCAAAACGTGCACATTATTTTTCAGATTATAATATAATAACTTTCTCCTTCGAAGAAGACTTACTGGTTTGTTTGCTGAACAGATTGGTTGAATGCATTTCTCGTGTCATTTTGTGTTTAAGTTACTCAGATATTAAACTGCAAACAAGATATTGACTAAAATAGCTGAATTTTCTCTAGTATGTGTTCAATTTTTCATACGCCTCGGCCATCAGTAATGAGATAATGATAACCATATAATTTAAACACCACCATCTAAAGCTACTTCGCACCAATTCTTGCAGCATACAACCATGTTACAATATTCCGTTTTAGTGCGATGAAGGACTTTCTACTTTCTCCATAAGACCAACATACGTCGTACTGATTTATTGTGCTCACTTAATATTATGAAGCTCTAGTCACTTCCATAATTATACTCCAGTCGTACTTGCAACGACAACATTTACACCATCTTTGGTTTTAGAATTCGTCGACCTCTAATATATACATCCAACAGAATGGCCAAGGTGATTCCCGTTGTAATTAAACCGGTTATGCCCCAAAAGAAATAGGAGACACGAAACCAACTGTTTACCAAAATAATGAAATTTTTCTGCTTGGTTAGTCAGAGAAAATAATCTCTGAGCCACACTCATCACATAACGACCTAATAGTTGACTATTAACCAGGGTAAACTGTTATGAACAAAACACGTATTACAGGTGCACTCTATACTGAAAACGCAACACCCGCAGAATACATTTTCTGAAATTAGCAAATCTGCTGCCACATCCTCTACAAACAATTTGCTCGGATTTTCTTCTCTCTTCTCAACGAAGCCGATGTGCAAACAAAAATCATATTATTTACTGAGATTCCATGTAATGACCTAAATTTCAGCGCATTGTTTTAAAGCGGTAGTTATTACTGCTACACCAGAGGGTAATGGAGTAAAGTGTTGCACTGATATTATGAGATATAACGTGTTTTGTTACGTTACATAAGTACATAGCCAAGGACAGATGTAGGTATCTTCCTTAACTTTTAAAGTCAAGTATCGCTCTACTTTTTTATAATTTAATTTAACTAAAGTGCAGAGTATTATTGTTGCGTTATGTTATCACCACCACACAACATTATACCTATGTGTTTTCGCAGTTCACTGATTCAGTTTTTACGGATGTGACATGATTTTGCCTCAGTTGGAAAGTGAAACTCTAGCCGCATTTTTTGCGGTAAAACTTATTACGACAGTTTGCGTACATGACTGGGTTTTATTTCTTAAAGATTTGCAAACTACAAAGGACCCTGGTCTGCTGCGTGATGCATGGAAAGCGGAGATCCGAGTCCCTCCAAGCACATTAGGTGCAGGTCTCTTTTACTAGCTACAATGTCTGTTAAAGTTTAATTTTCTTGAGTAGTACTACTGGAATGGAAAAGTAGTAGGTTAGTGAAAGCAGACGAAAAGTTGCTGCGTTGGGTAGGCGTGCATGAGAGTGAAGTAATAATGCATATTAGAAGCACTTTGTACCATTTTATTTATGTGAAGTGCAGAGACGCCTGAGACGTGTAGCATTTGAGGATATGTAAGCATTGCCTGGGTAGTAGTTTTGCGGTACTCCTGGTACTAGCTCCGAAGCTTCAAATTGTATCGTAAAGCGTTAGAAGTGTGGTGGTAGTTGCATTTTTAGTTTTCTCCAAAATGGCCTGGTTTTATTTTCTGTTCGGCTGTCTGTATTGTCGGTTAGATCACTGTTTGGAGACTGAGAAGGATATCTAATTCGCAAAAAAATGCTTTCTAAATTTTACGGCTGTCTAGGCTTCTGGCAAAGATTCATGTTTGAAAAAAGTATGTGTTGCTTGTACTTGTGGAATGATCAAGTGGAGAAAAAGCTCATTCATGGGTAGTAGAAGTTACTTTATTATCGAGTAATGGTCAGGGGTTTTATGATAGGAAATTTGATCTCGTTTTATAGGCTTTATTGATGAGATATGAAACTAGTCCAAGGCTGTAATGCTCCATTAGATACGCTTGGCTTGGGAGCCTATATGCTGAAGGTATGTTTACTTACATTTTACCTTTAGCATTCCTGAGGAGTATTGCTTTGTATTGGTGTGAAGGTGTAAATTGCGTTGTAAAACTTCAAAGGTTTTTCCTGAAAGCTAGTAATGAGAAAATAAGGCAGCATGAAAGGACAAAGGAGTACTGTGAAAGTGTAGAAAGATACCAAAAGTACCGATATTGTTAATAGCATTTGCTAAATTCTCGCAAGCACAACGAAGAAAAATCATTATAATGTTTGAAATTTGGCAAGCACAATGCGCATCAACATGTAAACTGGAATGGTACAGTCACACAAATTAACCAGAATTTCGAAAACCTCAGCTAGACAGCTTAAGTCTGAGTCCAGCATTTTCTGGTACCGAACGATTCATCTTCTTATTGCTTGCATACGGTCGTAATGCATTCTTTAATACATTTCAAAACAATTATTTAACATTTTTCGCTAAAAATTACGCGCTTTCGGCTGTGTGCAACAGATCGGAGATATTTATATATCTGTATAATCAATGAGTGAGTCCACAATACTGCTTTACAGCAAGCAAAACAATAAATCTTCAAACCCTCTGAATTCCCACTTGCTTAAGTGGTGCACGTTGCCGTTTTAAGCTCGCCTCGGTAGGAATGTTTGATCAAATTAATAAAATGTCAGCACGTACGGCTTTTAATAATGAATAACGAGAGACAGTAATGAAAGTAGGGATAATTAATGACATCAAATTAAATAAAAACTAAAAACCATTTTGTTTCACGATCATTGCTCTAAAATTTGCGTGAATTGTGTTTCAGGCTTTATGAGATATGTTTTACGAAAGATGTTTGCTTCCAGTTTCCAGATTTGTCCTCACGCGCGAAAGCAATCAGTAGAGCGTAAAATTCAAGTTAGTATTATAGTATTACCCTGTCGTAAATATAGCTATCCATTCGGCCGACCCGCGATCCTAAATGGCTTCATGCTGACGACAGAGAATATGAAAAATGGAAAGCATTGTAATGAGCCATAATGATAGGAGTGTTTGGGACCCGGGTAATTCTCGCTTAATAAATCGTTGCGTTCTCGCAGCTTAACTTAAGTTAAGTGTATATGCAAAAAAGACTAAAGTGTGCCTTTTAAACAGTCTAAATATGTAATAAAATATCTCTACTCCTAGAATTACGATCGATATGGGTATCAAAAGAGGACAAATTAAGAAGCCTCGAACTTCGCTGTACTATTAAATATTTTACTGTCATTCATTACTTGGCATTTACTCATTTTTTGTGTTTTACATTTTTTTAGATGGGAGGCTTGCGTCGTCTGGACCAATCCGCAGTGCGAACCCATTTTTATCCCGAAGGAGGTTGGGGTTGGATCGTCTGTGCCTGTGCTTTCTTAGCCCACGTGACCACTTCAGGGGCTCAACTCTCTGCAGGTGCTCTTCATATCGTGCTCTCAAATAAATTTCAAGACTCGTCTGCTCACCGTAAGCTATCATCTTACTTAAGACTCTCAAAATTTAACTTTAGTTTAGTGTGGTACACTCTAGTAACAAATGCTCGCAATTAGATTGCCCTTCCTCACTTGAGGGAACATAAGCTTTTATCAAATTAATTAACTATTTCAACAGATTCATGACCGTAATAGGTAACCCGTTATATCTCAAATATGGAGTATTTGAAAAAGAAACTCTCCACGTTACTATCTCAGGGACCACACTTACATTATGATTTCATTACATATTTTGTTTTCATGCCTCCGTAGGTTTTGTGCGTTTGATGTACATACTTGGTTGGGTTTTAAAGGATTGAATTTTCTGGAATGAAGTAGACCCTCTGGAAGGTCCACGACGTAAAAGGCGATTCTTAGATTTCTTGGGGTATGTGTACTTCAATCAAGCGAAAACTACTCTGGAAACTTTGTCACCTCCAGAAGTAGACACATATGAACTGTCACAACATGACACAACTCATTAGTTCCGCAACTGTGACCCTAGCATAAAACGTGACACTAAGTGGTACAGTGGTGACACATTTGACATTCATTCAGACCAGTTTTAAAAAAGGGGTTGAGGCTTTATTAGGATTTCTTTAATAAAAGAGGAATTATGACATTGATTGCAAAGTTGATGGTCAAAGGAACGCGTTCAAATTCAGCTTGACATGTATGAAGCATCACAGAACGAGTAGTGACTTGCGTAACGCTGCATGCATCCTTTTACTTTGCTTTTGTCCCTTGTTCTAAAGCTTTCACTGGCACGGTGGTGTGACAGTTGGCAGCTCTTCGAATGATACAGCAAAACCTTGGCATGATGACGCTGTCAGTCGTCCTTTCGTAAAATTTTCGTAGTATCCCATCTAATGTAACACCTCAGCTTGCTCTATGTCACCTTACACATCTTACTTTTTCACTCACACCCAAAGCCCATGGGGAAATAATAGTCAAAATATGAAATAATCCCGTAGTTGATGCGTATGACAAATATTGACTAAAAACAGAGATGAGTTAGAGAAAGATTAAGAAACCGTAACAAATAGCAAATTTATTTATTTATTCAGCACCCAAATACTTTATCGATTGCAATTTTTTTTCTCCAAAACTTGGCAATAGCTTTGTATTGCAACAGATATGCATATAATCTCGACAAAAATGCTACATTTTGAAATCCTCTCCTTTACTTTCTTGAATGACAAAAAGATGCTGCTGAGTATTCGGCTGTAGAGATTTCCTAACCTTGCCTGATTCCGACTGTAAAGATTTCCTAACCTTGCCTGATTCCGACTGTAGAGATTTCCTAACCTTGCCTGATTCCGACTGTAGAGATTTCCTAACCTTGCCTGATTCCGACTGTAGAGATTTCCTAACCTTCCCTGATTCCGACTGTAGAGACTTTCGTTGTGCTTTAGAATCGCTGTTATCTCTCTTGAATCAGACCTGGATCGTACTCCGTGTCTGTATCCTTCATTTGTAAATCCAGCAACTCGGGTAACCAGTAATTCACCTGCCGTATTATTTTTAAAGCCCTTCTGTGGAACCACAATAACACCAAGAAAAGTACACATTGCACTAACGACCCCCACTGTATAATACGGATAAGGAATGTCATGTGAAGGGAGCTTCCAGATTTAATTATACTGTTATATTTCTGGAAGCAACCCATAGTCGGGTCATTGATTTTCTCATAGGCAGACTGATTTTGCTTCATTTGCAGGTACTTGTTATTAGAATTCGTGTACTCGATCTTCTCTCCACACTCTGTATAAATATTATTATTATTCAAAGAGATCCGATTATGGTAGCTTTCAAATTATGACTCATAATTATGTACTATTAATTTTATTCGAAATAGGTTGTCGTACTGTTTCTTTTCCTCTTGGACTTTATTTTCTTCTTGTTTCTGACACAGCAGGACTCATGCACACTCACTCCTGTTGTCCATCGATGAACTGTTCGGTTATGCGTTATGTCTGCGATTATTTCATGAAAAAAGTCATCATTGGGACTGGCCTGGCGGTACACGACAAAGCCTTTTACTCCGTACCCCATATCTGTCCAGTCTTTCAATCCGTAATCCGAGTAGTTATAAATTCCACAGCATTTCTGACCGAACACAATTGTTAGGTTTTGTTGTATCATTTCACATTTATGGGTAGCATCTTATTCTAGACTCTGGACGGATTCACATACATATTCCCTCTGAATGGCTTCCAGAAAAGGCGGAATCTTTCCCGGAAATATCTTGTAATACGATTTACAGTATGTCATCATAGACGTTTCAGTAACTTCCACCAAGAACAATATGGATCCAACAAGAAAACATATAGCGCATCCGATAATCCCGTAAAATGTCTGTCCAAACGGAAGTAGGAAATTTATACTACTACTCAATTTTGAACGAATGATCATATGCTGTAATAGTTATCACTAGGTTGTTTATCCAGCGAATATCATAATTTCTCTGGAAAACCGCTTGGGAAAGCAAGGCCAGGTAGAACCCCACGAAATTAGTGTAAAAAAGAATCCAAAACCCAATCACCATTGTGAAACAAGGAGGCATACCGTCAAACTCCAAGAATGAGCCAATAAGCACAACAAGCATTATGGAACATAAAATCTGCATAAAGAATTAGATGTATTTACGACGTGAATAGCGTTTATACCTTGTCGAGTTATGCGTTCGGACAAGAGCATACGAAGAAGACATTATTACTTACCGCCACTAAAGTGAAATAGCATAGACAATACCTGCATGTGCAAACTACCATCTTAACGATGAACTATTTGAATGGCTTTAAGTTTGTAACCGAATGATCTTTACTCATAGATTTCTGCCTTTCTGTGATTCAATAGAGAAAGACAGCCAAGAAATCAAGAGTTCAATATAAGCCTGCTAGAAATCGGCCAAAAAAAATAAACAAAAAAAATATTTTATAGAAAACTTGCAGAACATCTTTATTTCATGCCAACACTATGTATCTCTTTGTGTAAACATATCATATCATAAGAACCCTATTTGTACTCATCATCATCTAGACTTCATGGATCAGACCTTTTCCAATCCTCTGCGATATAACGAACTGTATAAAGTAATGTTCATTGCTGCCAGTTCTGAAATTTTAGTTATTTCTGACGCTTCTACTTCTCAGGCGCTGATACATTTCCGTATTACGCGTTTTTCGGAGCAAAGTTCTCCTTGCATTTTCATATTGCAAAGATCTTTGATGAGCCCTACGTAGTGTTTTCTTCCTCATTTCCGCTACTGTAAGTTCCTCCTCTGCTTCTGCCTCCAAGTTTGCATGGACCTTTGCCATATCCTCGTTCTTGTGCAAACTCATCAACTCGGGCAACCAGTAGCTAACCTGTCTGATAGATTTGATGGCCAACTTATGAATCCATAAGAGCACTAGGCAAAGAGTACACTGAATCAGAGCACCTATTCTAATTATGCTAATCAAAAACGGCAATTGGAGCAGCGCTCCAGATCTCCAAAAGTGTTCTTCCATCACATTTTTGTACTTTTCAAAGCAACCCATGTTAGGATCGTTGATCTTCTCAATTGCCGACTGTTTTTGCTTACTCTGCAGCTGCTTGTTTACCGAATTTGTGTACTCAACTTTCTCCCCACAATTTCTCAGATACGGATTCAAAGCTTTGTGCGTAACACAACAGCTATGTGGAACATCGAATCCAGTTGTCGTCCGAAGAAAGGTGCGATTGCGAGCTGTGTCTGGGATGAGCTCCTGGAGAAAGTCGTCCTCAGGATTGGGATAACGAATTACCAAAAATCCCTTTTCCCCGTAACTGTCTCTGTAAAAATCCTTTTTTCCATAGTCAGTGTAATTGTAGATCCCACAACATTTCTAAAAACCAGTAGCAATATGTAAGAATTTAGCATTACAATATACATATATACTCTTTATAATGAAACATTGTAATTCAGGAGTTACTTACGTATGTCATTTGAATATGATCTAGAAAAGGAGGTATCTCTTTATATAACTTCCAATAGGTTTTGCTATAACTCATCATAGAGTTAGCTGTTAGTGGAATATAGAATAGGATTGCTCCGATAAGGTAACAAACTGCACAACCGATAATTCCATAGTATGTCTGTCGAAAAAAAAAAAGTTATTGATGTCAGAAGTTTCATTTCAGAGAATACAGCAAGAAGCTACCAGTAAATTGATCCACCGAATGTCATGATTCCTTTGGAATGTTGACTCAGCCAGCAAATCAAAATATATGGCAAAAAAATTGGTCCAGACAAGAAGCCAAAAACCGATAGCCATAGTGTAGCTTGGTGGCATACTCCCAAATATCAAATAAGTTACAATTAGCAGCACAAGGAGAATCGTATCCAAGACCTACTTAGAACCGTGATTTTGTTACAAAATCATTTTTTTAAAGTACATATGATGGACAACCCAACTTACCACAACGGCATTTAAACAGCATAAACAGTATTTACACGTGCAAAGCACCATTTTTCCGAAATTTTGTAGTAACTTTTGTAAAAACTGCTACACATCGACAAATACTAGTGCAAAATTCTAGTGTGGTGTTGCTAAATATTAGTTGGGACATGTAAACTTGCAGATTTTAAGCCAAGTCCATGCCAACACATCCACTAAAATGATCTTTGCCTCCTGCCTGATTGCAATGTTGAATGGTTGATATTTTCACAAATCGTAAAGGGCATGCATCAAAGTACTAATTTCCCTGAGAGATTTTGTATCCATCCCCTTCAAGTGCTCTTACTTCTAATTCAATGAAAGAAAAGTGAGTGTATTTTACAGATTCATTAAATTGCATCGGACCATTCCGTGTATATATCCATCAAGTGCCAAATTACTTCTCTTTCGGCATTACACACCAAACCGCATGGCTTTTATAGCTGTGTTCCAGATGCTCTTAACTGAATACCCTCAGACCACGATTGAAAGAAAGAATGGGCTTCACGAACGATCCAGGTGCATTGTAAGTGTGGAGTACTTATCGTACACAGTTTAGTGCTGTTTTGCTTTGTTCGTCGCACTTCACCCACCTTTGATACTACAGAGCTGTCGTATTCATACCTACTTCTTTCTCGATTCCTGTTTTTCGGAGACAAAAAAGACATTAAAACACCTTGCATTTCCTCTATTATTGTGGTATACGTGCTTTATCGTCCACTCCACTCCTCATTTTCTTGTTGACAGTTAGAACGTTAGGAAAAAGTGTTATTTTATTGGACACTCTTCGTGTTACAAGTTTTGTTTATTGAATGGCTGGAAGCATCTCTCTCCACTTGCTTGTTGTACACACAGGCTATTGTGGTTGTTGTAGCACAACATCGAAGTACTCCTCCGATCCAAAACTTTTCCAAGAGGACTCTTTCTCTTGAGCAGAGTTATTGAAAGAAGTAAGATCAAAATCCAAGAGATCCTTGTCTTACATTGCCAAAGTGGATGGGCGCTTTTCTTCTCAAGTGAAAGTGTGTTTTGGAAGGACAAACTTAAAGCTGCCCGTATTCAGTAGCACGAACCGTCATGTGCAATAATGATAAGAGTTTTATTTCAACTTCTCTTTATCGCTTGTATTATTAGAAGTGGGACAACAAACCATTATAACATCGTAAATGACACAAGTTTACTACCTTAAAAACTGAGCTAATTTAAGAAGAGCTGAAATAGCAGCAAAATGCTGTTTCAATCAATAAAATGGTCCAAACTTTGTTCGATGATTGCAATCATTTCCGAAATAAACGGTTAGCATCAACAAATAAAATAGTGTTTGTGCCAATTGGGTTTGCAACTTTCTAATGTAATAAAAATAAAAGAAGTATTTTTTTTCACCCTCGTACTACATAGACGTTTTTTTTCTCTTTTGCAGATTGGTTGGGTCCATTATCCTGGTCAGTGTCCAGTGTCTGCTCACCGTTGGTGTTCAATTTATGTCGTCGTAAAAATGTCCGTATTTTGTCCCTAGTGGGGGGTTTCCTCTTCCCACTTTCACTTCTCTTCACGTCGTTTGCAACCGAGCTTCATCAAATCTTTTTCAGGTGAGTGGAAACTAAAAATATGGATACGTTTTTTTGCTCCTTTTTTTCTCTGTTGTAGAAACACATAATACATCAGTAAGTAACTCATGCTGACATGTTGCTAGTCTCGTTTCTCTACGAGGAAAACTCATTCTTTCCTATTATTTCGGTTATTGTTTATGCGTACCGGTTTTTCGTAGCCATCAGGGAAAGTTCACACATTTCAGGAGTATATCCTTTTGTAAATTTTCAGAACGGTGGATGTAAATGTGTTTTTGTAGCTCGTCTTTGGCGATTGGTCATGTGCGGAGAAGAGGAAAATGGAATGTTAGTAGGCCGACACGAGAAAAATTTCACTTTCTCCCATGTTCCGTTCCCTCTCCTGAGTACACTTTTCTTCTGATAGTGACTGTCTGTCATCGTAAGTGTGCGTGAAGATAAAAATGTTGAAAAAGAATAGGAAATCGGCGGTGCGAGACAGAGTTGTTAAAAAACTATAAGAAATGCTACTTTAGTTCTGAGTAGGATTGTGGTGCAGCGAGCAATAAGGGAGAGAGAG
>VICI01002837.1:0-15153 GCA_019593645.1 Akabosia matsudoensis
AGGGAAAGTTGACCATATCAAAATCTCAGATGAAATTTGTACGTTATCATCTCGAAGGATGTAATTTGAATTGTGTTTCTCTACATCATGCTTGTAATCTGAGTCACGTCCCGTTCGACACAGCATCCAAAGAATACAAGATGGCAAGTATTCGTGTAGATATGATGTTGAAAAGTTTGCACGTAGCGTTGTTGGATGTAGGCAGACTGTAGTCGTAATTTTGCCAAGTTGTTTGTCCATCAAAGTTTTTCCAAACCCCTGTAAAATTGAAGTACACCTGCTTCATTTTTATATGACACTTTTCAAATTGAATACGTCTTTTCATTATGCTAGGAGAAACGAAAACTCTATATATTTTTGTATGTAATTGAGAGCTACTATTTGAGAGGACAACCGCAATGTTATTTGTATTTTTTTTTAAATTTCAGACTGGACCAAATTTGTCTTACATGAAATTAACGAGTGGTCAACCTTAATTACAACATGGCTCGCAAATTCCTCCGACTTTCTGATAGTACTTTATGAAGACGTTCTTGAGAATCCTCGCCTACAGTTGACTCGCATTCTTGAGTACTTGAAGCAACCAACTAATACGGAAAGATTGGATTGTCTTATGAAACCGAAGAATTTAGAGGGACCATTCCACCGAGTTCGCCCTCTAAAAAACACATCCAACAGCCCATTAACACTTGACTCAATTCCGTCATCACCAACAGCAAAACGAAAACTAGACACAGCTACCTACGTTGAGCAACAACTCAAGAAAGTCAATAGCTCAGCCCGATTACAAACGGATTCCAAACAGCCACATCAGAAACACCATCGCAAATCCCAATCGACACCTCAATTATTATTATCCTCTCGGAGTTCTATCCTGTTCGAGGAAAGAAAAAATGAAGAACAAAAAGAAGACAAATTTTCACCATCCAAGCTGTCCTCTATTAATTCTTCCCATCAACAGCAGAATCAGTATGCTAGGAAAATGACGAGTGGAGTTGGTGCTAGTAGCAGCCCTATTGGAAATACCGATTCCTCCTTAACTACCCTACGAGACAGTTCCAGCGATCATAATAATAATCGTCTAAACAAAGGTTCAATTCTGCGACTTGATCTCATCATTCAAGACAATATTGACAAAATCAATTCTTTCTTCAAGCAGAAAAGCATTCCTGTACACCTTCACTATTCTCCTCGACCGAGTATCTTACAATATTTCCTTTAGCCCGTTTTATATACTCCCTTGACATTTCCCACTAGCCTCACAACTTTTTCCCCTTACTAATACGAGAATCATCCTTATCAGTAATTTTTTTACCTTGATACCTCCAACTTTTCAAAAAAAAAAAAACTAAAAGTTTTCGTATGCTGATGCGACATAGGCTTTGTGCGTTGACTGACCTGTCTATTTAAGTATTAGGAGGAAGATTGAAAATAATTGATCTGGAGAAAATTACGTCCAAATTGTAATCAGGCCACTCGCATTCTTTTTGTTCTTCGGGTGTTATCGTAAATACAATTATTTATGGAAAGGTATGTACAAACAAGTAAAAGGTTTCTTTGAAGAGAAAATGAGAAAGTAGATTTTTTATAAGTATCACGATGAAAAAATAACTGCGAATTTTTGGCCACAGAACTGAGTACATTATTTGTTCATTTTAGAGTAATACGCATGTAATTATTTTTTTTAGCGATTAAGGATAACTTTATACTCGTAATTATTATTGTTTTGTTTTTACCATGTTTGTTATTAATTTTACGAGATATACCGACTACTGGTATATATTATATGCTATGATGAACGTATCATGACTTTTTGGAATCCGTAAACAACTCTTGAAAAAAATAAAGATTAGAAGTTGGTGGAAGATAAGAGATAATTAATATAACATAACTCTAGAACCTATTCTTTCGACTATTTTTTTGAATAGATGTCCAGCACATCTCTTTTTTCCAGCTTTCAAGTTTACTTCCTTGAGCAGTAAGAATGATGGATTGTATTATCAACATTACATGGACAAAACTTTAGAAGACGATGTGTACAACTTTCTCACGGTGAATCTCTGGCAGGTATATACGCACCCATGCCGCATCACCTGCACGCAGGTTGTTCAAATATGTAGTTCCGTTCGTTCTTTATTGATATTGATGAAAATCATAATCGCGAGTGGAAGTTGCTTACAAAGCCTTACCTGTCTAGGGATCCTTTCATAAAGTCACAAAATCTTGTTACACTTCAACCAAAAATTATTTCTAGCAGACCTAACATTTGATACATCAAGATAACATTCACAAATGTTTCCAGTTCAAGTATCTTCATTCCTTTTGTGGCTGCACAATACAATGAAATTGTTTGTATACAAAACACTTTTTGTGTGCAATAATTGGAAGGAAATCCCTCAACTTGCTATTTTCAATGCCTCAATGTTCTAATAATACCGCAACTCTTTGTTTAGCTCAAAAAATTAAGGTATTTGGAAACGAAAGAAATGTGATATATTGCACAACCTAAGCCAGAAATTTCACACGCACTTAAGTTACAAGAATCACAGTTTTAAAAGATTTTATTGCTTGTGAAAAAACGTTTGTGGCCGATTTCTTTGTACTAAATAAGACATGTATTTGTACGGTACTTGGTACATATAAGTAGTATCATTTCATTTTTTAGTGGGATGTCTTTCAGTGTTTTTTTTAACTTGCCTATTTGCTTCTTTTCCAGATTTGTGTAATCAATTTTATGGGTGCGTACATTTTCATTGTATCCAAAAATATTGATGTGTTCATTCGTCAGGAGAAGTACGGGTTTGAGGAGCAAAATTCTTTGCGGCATTCTTCACAGAACCAAGAAAACTGAAAAACTCTTTCGTGAGCTAAAAATAACTCGAGCGCACTAATCAATTTAAGACATATTTAACACAATTTCAAGCTTAATTACGTTGTTATACTGGTGACTGGTCAATTAGAAATGCCGAATCCATCGAAATTATCGAAAAAAAAATAATTCAAATATGGAGCACATATTAATTACTAATTACTAATGGATTATCAACAGCTAGCTCTGATTTATGCGAGGCAAGTTACAGAATTTCCTCCTGTATGCTAATATCCATTACAATCGTCCAATGCTTATGTATTATGATGCATTATTGAGTTACAACCAAAGTAAACAACCGATTAAATATGCCAATCATAAAAAAATATTCCCTGCAGCTTTTTACCTAGCCAGCTCAACTGTCCCGTTTTTTTACATTCCATCATAACGCACTATTCTGCATTTATTCATTTGAATACAGATATAAAAAAGAATGACAAGTACCATCATAAAATACTTACAATTCATATTCCTCACAACAAGAGCAATAATGAAAATAAAAAACAGAACGTAAATACACAATTACATCTTCTGAGTTTGTGTGCTCGTACAGAATCATGTGTAATATTTCTGTTCTGTACACACTTCTTTTTCCCAGTTGAATGCGTCGATTTGTTTCCTTTGGAATCCTTTTGAATAGATGCTACTGGGGTATAATTTCTTTTCGTCCCTCCATTCTTTTTGTGTAAATCCTAAATACTGGTAAAGCGACTGGGCGATCCCACTTAACCTCCGGAACTTGTTTCATGCTATATGCGTACAAAGCAGAGGACTTTTCACTACGAGGGTTTTTGTATTTAACCCTCCGCATGTATATTATGTCATGTTATGTTTCCTTTTATAACAGTTTCCCTACTGTATTTTTTCTCTATATCGTCTGCAGTCTCTATCAAAGCCTTATGTTATATATGATCAGGAATGATATCCTTGTTCATTATACATATATTGAGCGAATACATTATACATATATGAAGTATCAATTAGTCCTCCAATGATGATATGCATTATCATGTTGGTTTTTTACATTATATTATCTGATAAAGCATATTGTACACAACATTTATCTACTTTGATTCTTAGTCCTTCTTGCCCCGGTTCATGGCTAATTGGTTATGATATTGAAATGGACCAAAAAGCAGATTAAGAGAATAGTCAATAGTTGTACATATTATGCTTTGAAACTGGTGTAACGGGGAGAAGTCTGTCGATGGACATAGTGTAACCGTATAGTAGATGAGAGATAATAGAACTTTAGTATTGTCATTGTCCGAAAATAAAATCCAGAGGTTATCAAAATACACCAGTACTAGGCAAAACTGTCAATTAGGCATAAATACAAAACACCACTACATCATAGTTGGCAAATTATCCTTCTCATGATCTTATCATATTAAGATTTTGGTGATGTTATGAACTTTTGGAACCGAACAACCCTATCTAGGTTTTCCTCTTTCAGCAATATTCTGTTAGTGTCCCACATATAGCTGATACAGGACATCTTAACAAACGCAATAAATACATTGACCTGGTTTTATTTGAAAATAATCAATAAACCTAACCCTTGTAAACTATTTCCTACGGAAAGTATTATTTTTATGTGGCTGCTTTCAAATGAGGAGACCACTCAGTTTTTGGGTTTGTGAAAAGAGAAAATATTTATCTCAAGAGCATCATCGTTTCCCTAAGACGATCGCTAAGAGGAATACTTGTCTTTTTTACTATTCAAACTTACTTACCATCATCTTAATATTTTACGACCATTTTTCGCTATTCAATGCAAAGGGTTGCGTACAGTTCTTATTTTCCTATTGTATCCAGAGGCTGTCGTTTAAAAATACAATGGGTTAGACAATCGGATGCAAATGTATAAAAAATATCAAATAGATTTTCATAACATGCAGTGCTCTATTATCTTCGTAATTTAGGGTCATCCATCAGTTATATAAGTTCTAACAAAAACAACCACAAACTCTGTGCAACACAGTTACACGGAAACTCATGAAACTAGATCTTTTTGATCGCGACGATGATGTTGGTAGTTGGTATGTGGTTATTGAATCCCTTTATGTTCTATTTTTCTTTGTAAGCAAAACGCAAGAGGTGGTACGGTGTCTCCCCAATTAATTTCCAGACAAAAGTTTCCTATATTTATCTATGTTTTTGTTATAATTATTATTAAAGAAACCAAAAGTTTAAAATTATGCCCGTACGACAAGATGAACACAAAATGATTACCTCTTTCGCTGTCAAGTCTATCGAGTTTTCACTTGGCCTACATGCTTTATCGTTTGCAATTGTGAAACATGAGTAATGTACAATAATGACACAAAGGGTTCAGGTTAAACACGACGTAAATTAGTGGGCATTTTTTATACACGACTGTTTCCAGGAATAGGATGTTGAAGGAGTAATCACATCACAGGCCCGATCGTTTTATTACTCAACGAACTAGATATTTCAGTTTCATCGAGCGGATTAGATAAACTAATTTTAATACTTAGCCTCTTACAAGGGTTCTAGTTTATTTTTTATTTATTTTATTTTTTCATTTTGAACGGCCACAAAAATAGTTCATTTTAAAGTGACAACAACATATGACATATAATATCATTATATAATACGGTTATATAACAATATCGTACTTACTCGCATGGAAAACATATTGTTTCACAAGTGGTGTGTGTTCCGTCAATCAAAAAATAATCACTTTGAATAACATATTCTAGTGCTTGATTTCGTCCTCTCATTTGTTCATTACTGTGAAACACGCACTTATGCCCACATTATAATGAGCACAAGTGAGTGTGTCGATGTACGCATTGTGGTAAACGTCGGCAATAAAATAAAATGATCGATCAGCATTTATCCAGACCCAAAAGCTTGAGCTTGCAGGAATATGGCTTCCCAAATCAATAGAACTTCAAAATGCGACCAAAAACAATAACAATTGAGCTCACAACATGCAGCAGACCTCATGTCCATTTTGAAGATATTTAGTCCAAAGTCCAAAGCATGTACCCTTCAAATAGCATCGTCTAGTCGAGATTCATTGTTTTGTAAGTGTATTTCGATTCTATTGCAAATAAAGAGGTAATCTTAAGTTTAGTTTTTATATAAAATACAAACAATCAACTCGCTGCTAACATTTCATTACCCTAAATGGAACAGTTGATATTTTCATAAACTCTTCTTTTTTTGTGGAAGGTTTTTTTACTGGAAATTTTCATAAAGAGAAAGGACAACAATGAGCTCTCATATATATAGTATGTTCATTGTCAAGTCATGAAGGAGATACAATGGAAGAAAACATTGTTGAGAGTAAAGCGTAGACAATGAGTCTGACAACTGGAAACTGTCCGACGTCTACTCAACCACGTACCAAAATACAATACTGAAACGTACGCGTACATGCTTATTATTATTATTGCTGCATAGCATTGTATTGTTTGTTCCAATTCAGAGATTTGAGAAAAAAACAGAGTACAGAGACTAGCCACGCTCGTACAAACGGAACGGGAGATCTATTGTATTTCAAAAGGACTATGGGATGTGTCACGCTGGGAGCAATAATTATTACTTAAAGCTAAAAAATATGCGTTTTTAACATGTATTTCTTGAATTTTAGTTATTTGGTAATGAAATACCGAGTAAAAATATCGATTTACCGACTTTTACAACGTAAATTGTATGATTAAATTCCTTGTTTAACGTTTGATATAAGTATCGTAGAGTTATCCAATAAGAAGAGGGTTTAGGAATACAACGAGCGTTTTATTGTTTATCGTAGAGTTGACAATCAGCCCGAATTCTGTTTCCCACAGATTAATCATAAGCATTTTTTAGCAGAATATGAATTACTAGATATTTATAAATACAAAACCAAGAATGAGTGAAGAGGAAAACGAAATGCTTTTACTCATGGGGCACTCTGATACTACGCTTTCTACATTTCTTTACATTCCATAAACAATGCTTTTTCCAACATGTTACAAGTTGCAACAGTTTCACTTCAAAGCAACGGATCAAGTTAAGATCCTCCCAAAACCCGAGTGGTAAACCGCCTCCAACAAACTAGGGACCCAACCATCACTTTCGCTAGGAGGTTGCTTGAGCAGAGAGAAATTTTGTTGCATGTACGCTCATGTATGTTACTTGTACAGTGCAGAGTGCAGATAAAATGTTACACGTAACGAATTACTCATCGGATACACTGCAGACAAGGGAATGAAGCATCTGGTTTATCCCTTCAAACAACAAACCACATGCAACCACCAGACCAATTTGCTCTTTCAAACAGAGGGTATGATGAATGTTTTAATAAAAAGTCGTCTGAGTTCATAAATGGATAAACAAGTAGCAGAAACAGCCATATCTCGCAATACGTTTATTTTTTCTCTCAGATGAACACAAAACACATCAACCGTTTGGATTTCTATTGCTCTCCGACCAGCTTGTCTCTAGTCGGGTATTATAAATGAAATTTACGCGTATATTATTGAGTCTTTCTCAACACACAAGCTTATGTCTTTTTTGTACGGATACATCGTAAAAACTCAGTTCATTTAGTGGATATGTGCCAATGTTTCCATGCTCTACGTTACTGGCTATTCCCGTGAACAGAGATTCGAAGACTCGCTTGAGCAGGCTTGGGTATAGGCAACCCAAGTCTTTGATCTTTGCTCCTACTACTGCTACTTTCCCCATACCTTTTGGTAACTCACGGTGTCACAGTGGGAAGCTTAGCACACAACGCTACTTTTTTTGGGAAACTGTTGTAGATGACTGGTACAGCGGGTTGATACCTTAACAAAAACCTACTGTCGAGTTAACAACTCTATCATTCTGCTCGCTACACTCGTAACAACTCACATACTGCTATAAACTCTGGAATTTTAAAGGCTTGCGACGTTGATCTATAGTGATACTAGTAATGATAGAACGTTATTTATCGAATTGATCTTTATGAGAAAAAATTTTCAAAAATCTTTGTGAATATTAAAACTGATATTAAAGTGAGCCTGAGTGTTAATCTGACGTTATTTTTAGTTTCTGCGTGACAAGTTGGGTAAAAATAAACGTGTGATATGAGCACGTAATGAGTGTACCAAACGGTGTTGACACAAGTGGACAAGACACACTAGCTGTAATGGCTCAACATCCAGTTTTAGGAGCACTTCCTCCAGCTTTTTTCCTCCGGGCTGCGGAACGATATCAGAGAACTCCAAAATGTGCTCGCTGTCGAAACCATGGGGTCGTATCCGCATTGAAAGGACACAAAAGATACTGTCGCTGGCGTGATTGTGCATGTGCCAAATGCAATCTTATCGCCGAAAGGCAAAGAGTTATGGCAGCTCAGGTGAAAAAATAGATTATTCAAAGAATGATGATGTTATCTTGCACAGAGTGGATTGCATACCGTAGCTTTGTATAAAATTCAGATGTGATTCTGAACTTGAAATGTTTTAGGTTGCCCTCCGGAGACAACAAGCACAAGAAGAGAACGAAGCACGAGAGTTGGGACTGCTATACAACGGACCTAACTCACCACCATCAAATGTTACAACAGTGGCACCTTTATCACCGAATTCCACTTCGCCCCAGGAGCCCGAATCAGGATCGTCTCCGGGTCCGCCCATGTACGGCGTTGCAAATGGTCTTCAAGCTCTTCAGGCATTGAATATTCCCACTTCGGGAAATACTGGGAGAAGATCTGTTGGCCCAGATTCTTCTTCATCGTCTCCTTTGAATTCATCGCATTTCAAACTTGGCAACGCTGACCAACTTCATGACTCACCTAGTCCAAGTAAGATCAGTTTCCACTCAATTTCTCACTATCGTAGCATCATTAAAATACGCTTGGTTTTCTTTTGCATTTCAATGTTTCAATCGTGCATCTCAAATGAATTTGTTTCGGCTTCAAGTGGCTCTTTAAACTCGAAATGATACAGAAACAGCCCAGCATCATTACATGACCGCGAAGATTGAATAGCTCAAATAGGGTTGCTTTGTAACTATCAGCATTGTGAATCGTCTGGCTGCTCGTGTCGATATACTTTCACCCTTTCCAAACCGTGATTCAATTTTGATACAAATAATATCGTTATATCTTCACCATATCATTGTTTGTTTCATATTGATACCATCACCCTAATTCAACTCTCGCCAGAATCCAACTTGATGAATGCAATGAAATAAGAGCCCCATTCATTTTATGTAATAATATCTTCTCCGTCTCTGTACTAACAGCAACTTGTACCATTCCGTTTAGCCATTAATTAACTTAATATGTCAAGTATATATTTTTGTTTAAAAGATATATAAGCAATTCATGTCAGATGCAGGAATCGATCGTAAAACACAAAATGTAATGTGTTGGCAGTTTTTTTACTCTCTGAATTTACATGCAAGCTATATCTTAGTTTGTACCAAGTTTGCAACGTCACTGCTTTAAACTGGCCGATCGTTTATTTTCAGTAAAAAGTCAAAAATCCCAGAAAAGGTGGAATTTTTAACGAGAGTAAACTGCAAAAAAAACTTATATTGAATCCATTAAGTTTTATTTTTATGATCAGAAAATGTATTTTATTGTTTTCGAATGGGACACTTGAAAAAGGAACTATAACCATAAAATGTAGATTCGGAAAGAGTTGAGATGTGGCCAATGTCTGCAAACTTGCTTCAGGAATGGAACACACAGTAGACCATTTTGCAATAAAAATGATCACATCTACATACAAAGTATATTATAAAAGTTAGAAGAAAACAATTTTTATCATACTGAGAAGATAAAAAAACTCATTTCTTGCTCAGGACACATCTACCATAGTGCTGTAATCATAAGAAGATGAAACGAGGAAAACAGTAAAAGAAAGTAATTTCCTCTGTGTACATATTGCCTTCTGCAATAATACATGTCTTCTCGTGCACACAAACCTCGTTGTTTGAAACCAGTCAAGAAAATTATTCCAAATTAAATTACAAAGGAAACCAGTCAGGCAATTCAGGAAACGGTGAACTCAAACAAAGTCAATTATCGTTCGGATGGATTTAGTATGTACAAAATATATATAGACATAATCAGCTATTTTGTCAGTTTGGTATTGGTACAATGTCGAAAGAAAATAAGGCTGATAATCAGAAGAAAAAAATAAAAGTTTTGTTTATTCCCAGTTATTAGCCCTGATTTCAATTTACTTTCTCTAAAAAGTTTCAAGTGAGATTTTTTCTCACTTCCTCTCAATCTCCTACACTTTTCTCTTCTCACTGATATCATCTCACACCAAAGAGATGGAGAAAATAACAAGAAACAACAATGCCATTGGCAATATCAATCATCATCAACAAGTTGGCACTTTCTTGTCTACCGCTTAATTCTCCACACGAGCGCTTATCTCGGCAGAAAGAAATACGTCTAGTTTATATTGCTGCCATGTTTTCTAAATACATGAGTTTTTCAACCACGCACACGCTTATTGTATTGCCTGCAAACAGTTCATTTTTACAACTTTCAAGTGAGAAAAAGAAGCGAGAGAAAGTCACCGATGGCGTTTTCCGTATGGTAGTTGAAAACATTGAAACCCATTTCCTTAAATATACGGGTTTTCATTCAGGCGAGTTATTTTTTCTTCTCTTTCTTTCCAATCCACAACTTCGATCACCGTAATGAGGGAATGGAATGGATCTAGACGTATTGTATCGCTATTCACGCCAAACACAGATACTCCAGCCTGACACAATATTCCGGGAATGAAATTAATTCGGTTTTACAATAAAACCGGTAATGTTCTGGCTCTTACGGGAAACCGTGTCTCTCGCATAATTCGTGACAAAGCGAGTAGGATTTGTATTTAATCAACGATTTGCTTAAAATCAATTTTTTCAAGCCTTTACCTTTTTCACTACAATATCAATTTTAGTAATTTTTTCGGTTTTTATTTTATTTTGTTACAATGCATAAAATACACAGCACAAATAAGCAAACATTCCCGTTAGGCCAATCTTTCCTAGCTTTTATGCATGTGTGTGGCCCACTTGAATCCATCAATAAGAAGATATGTACAAGGTTCCGAATGTCTGCGCAAAGTGGTAACCGAACCGGTGATGAGGTAGGCACTTGACAGAAAACACTTAAATATTACCACACACCAGAGAAAAGCCAACACATCATTATCGTCATCTCAAAAAATCGTTTTTCTCCAGAGAGCCTGAGCGATGGATGCAGTGATTGTATGTGGCTAAACTCATATTCAGTTGTAAATAATAAGCAAACAAAACTCAAATAACTAAGCGTATTTATCTATACATTCTTACATTTCCATTTCAAGTACACCTCCAGCCATCTCAGAAGATGACTTCTGCAACTTTAATAATAAACGCGCATTCAGGTCACTACCAATAACTTGGGGATGTGATAGCTCACCATTATTTCTTACAAGAGGGTGGCAGCGTTCAATGTAGTTAGTTTACTTATTAATTCTTCATCTTTAGGAATGTATATATGTTTAGCACAAAATGCATTTTAAGAATTGCCTTTGATAGTATTTTGAGTTGGTATATTATTATGTAGTGATGAAAAGGGCAAAGTTACAGTACACAGTTCTCTCGTTGATGATAGTTTCTTTTGGTGGTGTTTGAACAAAATGGAACGCGTCAAGACCAATGAACAACCCTCAGGTTTTTTGTTGTCCTGGCTCTCATGTTGCCTCACAGCAGCTCAAGTGTGTTTTTAGCTAAAAATGTAACTCCACTACTGCAACTGATATAACGCTTTCTATCTTTTTATAGTAACTTTATTTTAGTTAGTTTTACTTCATCTTGTTTGAGTTTTCCTGGCTCTTCCAGATTAAAGTAGGTTTTTTTAACAAGCTGGAATGACTTGAGACTTTTTGTGCTTCCTCTTCTTATTGTAAACACAGTTTTTCTTTTGTCGAACATTTTTTGTCAAGAAAATTGCCCTATTCATTTTCGTGCCACAAAACTATTTACATGGATGGCAAGAGAGAGGAGAGCAGGGAAGAGAAAAAGGAGACATTTTCTGGATGTGAAGGATGACAGACGTTTCATTCTGAATGGAATAACGGCTTTCGGAAGAGGAGACACAAAAGAGAAAATGTATAACTGTTAAAATTCAATTTTCTAGAGGCATGATCTTGCAAATTATGAATGAACTAGCCACACAACGGAAGTAACTTGGGCGAAGTGATCGCACCCGGGTAAAGTAGGTGTATAATAATAATGAAGTAGAGTTTCGTCAAACAAAAGAAAAATGAAATATTTCTTTAATAAGTCCACAATTCAGTCGAAATTTAGGACACATGTATGGAGAAAAGACGGAAGTAACGACTTATTTATGTAATATTTTTGTTGCATATCGCATAAGGATTGTAGTAGTAAATTGCTTCGGGAGAAACTATCGTATTTCAAGCTCAGGTACGAGAACAGATTTTGAACCTGTTTAACAAAAAAGGTAAAGCTCCTGCCCTGATTTTATTTTCTGTTTTGAGTCCATAAAGCCAAAACAAAACGTGTGTAAGTGGAAACCACCAAGGGTTATGATCAGGAAAGAAGAGATACATAGTTTAACAAAATTCGTTATTCTATGAAAAAACTACGCAATTTTTTACCTTTTTCAATAAGTTAAATGCAACTATAATGCAAGAACAGAGGAACTTGTTCACGTCCATTCATGAGTTTGATGAGGGAGCAAAAACAGCACTTGAGTTGTGGCTTTCACAGATTCCTAACTAAGGAAAAGGTATAAACCCATGAAAAAATAAATAAATAAAGGGGATTACTTAGAGAGGAAACATACAAAAAATTTAATCCACTTTTTCTATAATCATCTCATCTCGCTACAACACCCAAAAAAATGTTTAGCTCTGGATGAATACATCATTCGTAACAAATTCATTAAAAAGAGAAATGTCTTCAGTTCAGAATGAATGCGCACAGCAAGCTCTTGACTGAATCATGAATGCTACATAAACAACATTATGTAGTGAATACCTCTTCTATTGAGTGCTCAGAGTATATACCAGCACTTGGAAAACGAATACACTATTTTTTTTAAAGCCCATTATCATCATCAACTAATAATAAGCGATTCCACAACAAGTTCATATTAGTTTTAATAAATTGGATATAAAAGCTTTAGGAGTTACCATCTTCTTCTATTTTGCAGCCCTCAAGATGTTTAGCAAATCAACACATGGAGTGTCGTATTGTCTGAAATTCTTCCTCTTTTTTTAGTTACGTTTATTTGCATGATTCTGGAAAGTAGTTAAAGGATAATTCTAATAAAATGCTCATGCATGAGGTCAAAATATTTCTCTATTGAAATCTACATAACACAATCGGCTGAGAGTCTCGGGTTACGGGTTATGTATGTTCATCTAATATCAAGAGGTTTTTTTACTCCACTCCGAAAAGAGAATTACAGTATGGTGCCATTATGTGCATGTAGTTGAGTTGTTTTTGTGACAAGTATTATGTACGTGGTAATCACCAGCCAGTTTACCAAGACTAGCTTTTCAGGGAGAAAGAGGATGGAAAACGGAAGAAAAGGAAAGAAGGACTGGCAACAAAAAGGGGAAAAGAGACACGGAAAAAGTTAATAAAGAAATACCGAGAATTTCTTTGCGTGTGATAACAATATCATGGTCCCATTGAGTTGCAAAGATATTTCTCTTGTTTCTTTACTAACTGAATACATATTACTACTCATTCTCTTTTCCCATCCTTTTTACTCTTCCTCTTCTTTTATTGTTATTAATCTCGTCTCTATTTTCTTCTTCAACTTCCTTTAACTTCTTCTTCGTCGAGCTTTTATTTTCCATCCACAACGCAATATCATCAACTTCTTATCAAGAGTCAAAGAGTGTGTACATGTTTAGCCTTTCTCTTTACAAGGATGTGCAAACGCTTTCCTGTTACGGTATAAAATAGATAAACTTCAGTACAAAACAAGACACTATATTAGATACACAACAAGTACTCAAGACGTGCTCGTATAATAAACCTGCATTAACACTATTTTACTAGAGACGCAGGTCTATTTTTTCCTTTATCCTTGTGTTGTATTGTATCCTCACTTGTATTCTCTGACTTGACTGGGCCCAACATGTTTTTTATCAGTACAGAGATACAAGAGAACCACTATTGCTTTTTCAACGCGAAAAGAACAAGGACAAAATTACAGTTGGAATGAAATACTTAGGTTATTGCATCTTGAGAAATGTAGGCGATGATGCCTTTCTGAATTTGAATGAATACAATTCATCTTCTTCAGTGTGTGATAGTATGTAGCTTCTAAGGGTTCTTTTCAGAGCCTTTTGAAAGACGACATTGGAAGTTAAAGTTAACTATATTTGCCGAGATTTATTTTTGCACAAATTTCTACAGTCGAGGGGCAGCTCATAGTCACTATATAAAAGATATGCAAAATATCTTATAAATTTGAAGTTAATACGGATGACATTCAACATTATCATCATTTCTACGAAACTAATAATGTCAAATAAAGTCCCCATAAAAGGACACATATCACGTTCGGAGCCCTTCACTTGATGTATTTCGCGTTTAGCGGCATAAGCAACTCGACAATGCTCCTTTCTTCTTTTCTTTTTCCTCTACCCTTGTCTTCCACTTTTTTGTTTGCCATGATTATTCTCTGATCAAGCTTTTCAATTTCTTGTTTTTTTATTGAAAGCGGAAGACACAGAAAAGCTCTTGAATATCAAGAAAACGTAAAGTATCCAGCCTGTATTCAATGAAATAAAAAAGAGCTATTTTTATTGAAACACCGCTACCTTCAGAAACTTTGAAGCAGTCGTTTTTTTTCTAGCTCTGGAGACGTGTTCTGCACCGACAAGAATACTCATACGTAACTTACTTGATGCTTGTTTTCTCTTATTGTAAACAATTTGTAAAGACATTTCATGAAATAAAACCCTTTTACTTCTTCACAAGTCTTTTGAATTCAATACACTTTGTTTTCTATTTTAAACTACGAGATCTAAACTTTATTCTTGTGGAAGCGGGTCGTAAAGGTTTCTACTTTTGAGGTTCATCTTTCTTGAAAGTCTTTCGTAGCTTTTTTTATTATATTTGTAGGCAATATCTTGTAGTGCCCAGTTCTATGTCTTGTCCTCCATGGACAACCACGATGACCGATTGTGGTCATGTATAAATATTTGCAAAATACATACTTACACTAGTGAGCATTCACAAAAGTATCTTTAAAGAACGATGGAGTAAATGGCCTAATTGTAAACAAGATTGGTAGC